>SNQJ01S0047437.1:33101-45013 GCA_010110895.2 Picea sitchensis | reverse complement strand
GGTGACGATATGCCTATTCTAAAGGCACTTCCTGAGCTCCATTTAGTGAGCACTACCTCCTTTTCACGATATGACCTTGGGCTATGAACTTCATGTGACCACGCGATTGTGGGCATGTCCATAGGCGGTTTGAGGACAACCCGATTTTCGCCCCACAATTCACTACGAGCCTCCACGCATTCTTTCTTCAAAACTGTAATTTCAATTGTCGCCCGCTCACGAAAAATTAAGACCCGAGCATGTTCTGGCCCCGCAATGGAGCATGATCGTCAATATCACTATATTGAAAGTGCTTCTGAATGGATGGTTCAGATCTATCCTCTCAAGTCTGTAGACTAGATCTCACCTTCCTACATCAATGACCGAGATTTACTTTGTGATCCAGGCTCCGGGAGTTTCAAATCTCAAACCCTGTTGCTGCTGGCTAGATATCTTCCGGAATGGAAGATCTATTGACATCTGTCCTCTTCAATAGACGGCTTTGCCTTCTTTCCTTTGTCCACGCGTGATCCTTAGTCTCAACGATCATGTGACATGTGGCCCTCCAAACCAATGGACGAGATCGATTTCACCTTTCGGGCTTCGGGATTTTCGATTCTCAAACTCTGCTTGCTCCTGGAACATTTCACCTAGATTCCATGATCCAATGATGCGTGTCCCTTTTGGATCGACAGTCACATTCCCTTCGAGTATTCGGGGTTCAGAAATTTCAACTCTCAACTTTCTTTCATCCTTCCTTTTCTTTTTCTCGGAGCTGACAATCCACTAACGCGTGTCCTCTTTAATCCAATGACTATCCTCCACTCCGGGACTTTGGCCTTCGACAATCTCAAACCTTTCTCCTTCGTGTTTTCCTGGAGAATTTTCGCCCGGAGTTCACGATCAGATGACACGTACCCTCCTGCACGATCAACGATCATAAGTGACTTTGACACTTCGGGACTTTAAACTGATCGTCGCTTCATTTTCCTCCGGAGTGGTCACCTGCTGAATAATTCATACGCAGTGGAAACCCCTTGCTGTTGGTTAACCCTTCCACTTACACTTTCCTTCCACTGTACTATATCAACAGTTGAGAATGCATCTGAAGTGATCTTCAGATCGGATGACTCGTATCCACTTTGGGACTTCGGCATTTGGGACTTAGAGACTTAGGGCATTTGCTGGTGGTAAAACTCCCAAAGTAAAAACTACCTCTTGGAGTGAAATCACTTACTTACGTCACTTGATGATGTTTCATGAGCCTAGTAGTTGCCCCGTGTCACTCAGATTTGTGATTTGCATGTACCTAAAATGCCAAATCAACTAGACACTTTTCATTGTATGATTGTGCCACGTGTCCTTGTTGACGTGGATCCTCATTCACTTTGGGACTTCGGCCTTCGGGACTTCAGGTATTTTGACTTTTCAAGTCACCAATTCTTCCGAAGTGAGAATCCCCAAACAATAACATCCTCGCAACTTTTATACCCGAACTAAACATTGTTCATCGATCATGTTCCCAGATCGACGACTTGATCTTTCTGCAATGCTGCTTTTCTAGATTATCCTATCCTTCCACTTCAAACTGATCTGATGACTGTCATTTACTCCGACTCTCCAGACTTTGGGTTTTTCAAGTCTCAAACTGAAAAATCCTTGAAGTGATTTGATCCAAAGTTGAGGATCATGTGCCACCTGTCAGTATTGATGATGGACGGTCCCTACTTACTTTGGGACTTTAGGACTTTGACAAATCCTCTCTCCTACGCTCATCAAAGGCCTAACCTTCTTGCATTTATTTCTAGATCCAATGACTGTTGATCCTTGGTTCTCAGATCCAACGAATAAGATCTGTACTTCTCCTCTGCGCTTCCTCTGGTCACTGGACGATGATCTAACGGTCATTGGGTATTCAAGATTGGTGATCCAACGACCACTATCATTCTTATTCCTGATATTATGCTTCCTTTTGCTCTACCTTCTATTCTTTCCATCAATGAAAAGAACACGCTTTCCTATAAAACATGCCAACAAAGTGGGTATGTGTTTAACCGGTTTGATGGAGCAATAAGTTGGATGAGAAAAACATAGGCTGTAGTGGCACTTTCAACTACAGAAGTTGAACACATGGAAGCCACTCATGCAAGTAAGGAAGCAACATGGTTACAAATATTGTGTTCAGGTATTGGGTTGGTACAACAAGCTGTAAGGATAGATTGTGACAGCCAGAGTGCACTTTTTCTGGCAAAGAACCTGGTGTATCATTCAAAGACAAAGCATATTGATATTCAATATCACCTTTTGAGAGACATGGTTTAAGAAAAGAAAGTATTGTTGATGAAGGTGGACAGTTTGAAGAATGTTGCAGATTCATTAACAAAATCTGTGAGCACTGGGAAGTTCTCTTGGTGTAGAGGATCCAAGGGCATTGTTGCCCTAGATTGTTGACTATGTAACCCTGTATCCCCCTATATACAAAGAAAACAATAAGTGGGAGAATGTTGGCTATGTGTTATATTCTTTGAACGAGTAGTAGTGTCTACGTTGTGTCGGGATTCGGGGGTAGTGCCCCCGAGAAATGTTTTTTCCTCGAAAAATGTGTCACATTTTTGGGCGGTTTTTCGACATATGGTTTTTGTCGATGGTTTTCTATTTCCAGTTAAGGAATTAGGGTTCTTAACTAATCCAAGTCATTGGGTTAGGGTTTTGGATGCCACTGGATCCTATATGTATATTGTATTGTAAAAAATGTAACACTATGAATGAATATATAATATGTTGGTTTTCCCGGTTTGGGTTTCCAGGGGAAAAATCTCTGTGTAATGTTTGTATTTGCCATTGTATCTTTTCTGTTCTTGAAAATCTGTTTGCAGTAAATATTGTACAAGGTTAAAATATACATCACCCTCATGTCGGAGGGAGCCACACCTATATGCAGAAACTCCATAATGTCTGCAAAATAATCATCCACCATCCTGACTGTGAATAACTGTGCATTCGAGAAATTATCATCTAAATTACCTGCATCCTCTGCCAAGATCCATGAGAGATGATATGGTCCTGCATTCAGTTTCCTGAGTTTTACGATGACCTCAAAATCATATTCATGAAATAGTAACAACCATCTACATATTCTTCCTCCTAAGACAGGGTTATTGACTAAGTATTTTACCGCAGAATGGTCGGTGTACATTTTGAAGTGAGACCCAAGTAGGTAATGTCTGAATTTCTGGAGCACATAGACCATGGTCAGGTCTTCCCATTCTTTAGTGATATAATTTTTTTTCAAATATAGACAATTTTCGATTTGCAAACGCAATCAGATGATCGATTGCGCCTTCTCCTAGTTGTGAGAGCACTGCGCCTAGTGCAATGGATGATGCATCGACATGGACATGGAACTCTTTGTCCCAATATAGGAAGACTAAAATGGGTGCAGTGACCAATATCTATTTCAGTGTGTCCATCCCCTTCTGGCAATCCTCATTCCATTGGAAATTGACTTCTTTCTTCAACAACTTTTCCATGGGTGTTGTAATCTGTGCGTAGCCTTTAATAAACTTCCTGTAATAACCGATATGGCCCAAATTTTCTCTTATTTGTCTGACTAAGGTCAGTGAAACTAATTCCAGAATAACGATGATCTTGGCTTGGTCAACCAATAAGCCTTGCTTGCATACTATATGTCTTAGTAGAATTCTGAATGGCGTAATAAACATGCATTTCTTTAAGTTTAGCGAAATTTAACACTGTCTGCATTGATCTAACATAAGCCGAAGAAATTCAATATGATCATTAGTAGAATGAATATTGTCCAATCGTCTAAGTACACTTCCAAAAATTCATGGATGAACTCTTTGAATGTGGCCACAACCACTCTAGAAAACACTGCATGGGAATTCTTCAATCCAAATGGCATCACCGTGTATTGTTAACTTCCCCATTATGTCGCAAATGTGGTTTTATGTATTTCCTCCTACGTGATTTTTATCTGATGGTACCCAGAGAATCCATCAGTGAATGGATATGCTTCTTGACCCCCTACATTCTCCAGTACTTCATCAATGAATGGTTTTGGGAATGGGTCATGTAAGCATGCATCATTCAACTTCCTTAAGTCGACGCAGATTCTGATCCCTCCAGTCTTCTTGTACTGCACCACCATAGGGATAATCCATTTAGATTCTTCGACTGGTCCAATGATGCTAGCATTGAGAATTCTATCTAGTTCAGCCTTAACCTTCTTCTTATATCTCAGGTTCAACATGTATGGTCTTTGTTGTATTGGATTAGCTCCAGGTTTTAGTGGAATCTTCATCTCCCCTAAGTCGCTTGCTATCCCTTTCATCTCTAAGAATGTAGTTGGAAAGAAGTCCTGATATTCTCGTAATAACTCTGCCACCTTCTCAATTGTCTCATCGTTCCAATAGTCTCCTAAGTGTGTAAACTTAGGGTTCTCCATTTTCCCAATGTTGACTTGCTTTATATTTATTAGTTGTGTGTATGCAACAAATACCAGCTCTGTCCCCTCTACTGTGTGTGTTCCTTTTTTCTCTGGTACTTGTACATTCCTGGGACCCCCTTCATCGTATTCCTCCTCCATGACATTATAACATTCCAATAGCTTCTGGACCATTAGTTTGGATTTGTGCACACTTCCTAAGGGTTCTTCTTCCATTGATTCTACCTTTGAGAAGATATTTGTTTGGATGGTCTGTAGTGCTTCCTGTAAGGAGGGAGATTCATGTTCAATGTGAAAATGACTTTGAATCTCTCGACCAATCCTTCCCATGTTATTGTCTCTTTGTGTGTCTCTAATTTTAAATACCAATTCATCGGGATTGTATCCAACGTGTGTATGGATTAGTGCATCCATTATGTTTTAGATACTGAGCGCCATAAAGCCCTACATTTTTCCACATGATCCTCTAGGTCACATTCTCCTGTCTATTTATGTGCACATACTTATGCTTCAGGTCCAAAGCTTATCCGCATGAGTCTATTGCATTGTGCCCAGTCCTTAATACTCTTTATGTGTGTGACCCACCATCTAGCTGGAGTCGCTTTTAAAATGACATCTAGTGATAACAACCTCTATTGTTCAGGTACTTGTAATTCAAACGCTTTTATAAACATATTAATCTTGTCATATAGTTCTGTGCCAATCCAATGCAAATATATGTTTATATGTTTACATATTCTAGTTGATACTTCATGATCCTCTGTTGCTAGTTCTCTAGACTAGATTATGAATCTGATGTGCACAAAATGAAACTTCTCCAATTGAGCGCACCATCCATTGTTGGCTCGAAATAATCCTCCATATGCACAGTCAGATTATATAAATTGTCCATGTCATTCTCTCTTACTGACTTTGTATATCTCTTCCTTTTTGATGGGTCCAAGGGTAGAGTAACCTTTAGATCCCCGACCTCAAATATCATCTCCCTTATTTTCAAGTTAATAATTATCTTGTTATCAACTGCCCATTCCAATCCCATTAAATCTGGATATGTTTGAGTATCATCTACGATCTCAATAACTTCAAAATCTTCCATGCTGCACACCCCATCTATGTTTACAGGTACCCTTGTTAGTCACCCGATTGGGACTATATTATGTTGATTCACAAGCCTTAACTGGACAAGGGACCATATTAATTCAGGTTCTCCCATCATCTCCCATGTTTGCTTAGGTAGTACATTCACATCCGATCCTAAGTCTAGAATAACATTATCCACATCACATTATCCAATCAACGCATTAAACTTGAATTCCACATTGGTTCTCTTCCTGCATGGTACTTGGTTTACCATCCATTATGTGACAGGGGTGTCCCTTTATTTTGTGCAATGATCAATCATGTTGTATAATATACTAAGCGTGATTCTATCTCTCATAAGTTCTACACAACGTTTTAAGAATTTGGTTAGTGTACTTACATGTGCATTTGACTTTTTAGGTACTGCTAGGTCTTCTAGATGAGGTAGCAACTATGTGGACGCTTCCCTATGTGGTTCAAGTATTTCCTTCTGTGCACTCTAATATGTCTCTTTTTCCTACTGTTTGTTGAATGTTGGCATAGGCCCCTCTGACTTCCTTACCCACTACTCCATTTGATTTCCTTGAGTTGTCATATCAACACCTATGTGAGCTCCTCCATGTGTAATGACTACGATTTTGTTCCTTCAGTTCATTTTTCAATTGATATATTTTTCACATTATAATTATGATGCATATTCTGATTTGGGTTGCCTCTAGCCTGCCATTTTGCAACTAGTTGGGGATAGTCCTATGTTGTGTGATCCAGTGCTTGGCAATATGTGCACATGGTACATGGGTTCTGACAATGTTGGGCCAAGTGTCTTGGTTGATTACAGTTATAACAGATAATCGGTCCTCATCCTACGCAACCAAAATTTCGTTTACCTCAGCCTCTACCAAAATTTTCTTTGTTCCCCTGATTGAAACCTATCTGAGTTTTATATTGTGCAACATTCCCATCTACCAATATTATCTTCCTGGATCCTATACATATTCGATGTGAGCTCCCTTAGTAGGTCGAACACATGAAAGTCCTTTTCTTCACGTCCTACTAATTTGCAAAACAAGTTCTTTGGAGTACTCTAATATTTATAGAGTAATGGACACTCGGTGGGATGATGTCCCCATTTCTTATAGATCTCACAGTATCCTCCTTCGGGTAGTGGCTTTGGTACTCCTACTTCCAAGTACTGCGTGAATGTTGGGAATTCGTCCTTATGGTGACCCTCCATCTTGCACTTGGTACACCAATTCTTTTTCTTGTTTTTACCTTCTTTTGGTAAGCTCAACCAAAGGAATTGTTAATGCAGCTAATTGCGTCTAAACTTGCACGATTCCCCCAGTGTCTCCTACAGGTGAAGACTTTAATTTCACCCTAATTTCCAATGCTTCGGGCTGTGACACAATCTTCTGTTGAATTAGTGGTCTATGAATGTGGGGTAGTAATCTTGCAATGAACCACTCTTGGTGTTGTTGATCTAGAATATGGAAATCTAGTCTCCCCATTACCTCCTTAAATCATTGATCATAATCCCATACTGACTCTGTTTGCACCTGTTTGATCTCCTTCATATTAGTAATATATTGTGATTTTGACTTTGACTGTTTGAAATCCTTTAATGGCATTTGATTTATTTCTGCCAAAGTCCTAACATGTCCAATAGGTGTAATACCATGTAACTTCATATACCATACTAGCGCGCGACCCCTAAACATTGTCGCTAATTGTGCAATCTTCATTGCTTCATCTAGTATGTTTTTAGTAGTTCAAATTGTCTCGCAGACAAACAAGTGTTGTTCTGGGTCCTCTGACCCTACTCCCTTGAATTCAGGAAGTCTAAGAGTATTATCTATCCCCGCCATGTTGATCTGTGTATTCTTTCCTTTTAGTGATGTTGGTACACTCTGATTTTGACTATGCGCACTACTCCCACTATTTCGACTGGTACTATTATGTCCTCCTTGGATAACTATGATGACTTTCAAAAAGTCCTCAATTGTTATTTCTAATTGTGGTGACGCACATGGGGTCGTGGATTCAACGCATGACCCTGTTTGAGTAGGACTTACCGACTCTTCTATTGTTGGACTGGACTAACACCCCTCTTCTCCGTCTCCTATATATGGTATCTCTACAATTAGGACTTATGTGCAAGGTTCTCATACTTTTGGCTCCGTGTGCGACTCTTCTCTCCCAGCCCCATTATTTTTCCTTTTATACCTCCTTCCTCCACACAACTCTCCAAATTCATAGTCTTCCTCTAGTGTACTACCTTCTTGTATCCTCAGTCCCTTCCTTCCTATTTCATTGCTTCCTCCCTTTTCTCAGGTGATCCTTATGTTATCCTCCAACTCCCCTATGTGCACAAATCTCGTTTAGTTTCCAGACTTCATTATCATCACATGCTTTTCACATAATAACATCTTTATCCATGTATTCAACGATTTCAAGAACCTCCCACGAGGGCCTTTGAAAAAATTTCTTTCCGCAACACTGTATGAGTTAATGCAATGTATGTCAAATTATGTAACATAACCCCCTTGTATACTATCCAACCAAAAATCAATTGCTCGAGTAGTTGGGTTACTTACCGAATTTAGCTGCCTTACTAGTTTTGGAGTTCAATTCTTCGGTGTTGCAACACTAAACATTCCTATCTTCTCTACTAACCTTTCTAGCCACTTGGTCAGAATTTATGGGAATTAGCCAAAAAAAAATTCATGTTGATCTGTGAAAACATACTTTTGCATCCATTTCTTATCACTCATATGAGGGTTCCTATTCTCTTGTAGTGCGAAGTCTCGTTCTTTTCATTCCAACCAATCTGTGATTTATTTCTTAGCCAACCTCCAAAACATTCTCTCAGTCGCAAATTCTCGATCCCGGCAACATAACCATTTGTTGGTTGCTTCTTGTCCGTGTAGGGGTTATAAGACCCAAGGTTCGCTTTGACCGTGAAAAACAAAACACTCAAGACATTTGCCCTTTCAGCATCACCTGCTTGCATAGATGAAGCCTCACCCGAGGTATCTATTGGGGCTGCAAGAACCAGGTTTCTGCAGTAATAAGAGAAAGGGAGGTTGATGCGCGAATCATTCTTCCTGATCTTAACTTATGTATGTTATTGATTATTACCTAAACTATCAAATCCATACATGAAAATTACATCATAACCAATCCGTAGACTAAATTCATTCTGCAAAGTATATCATCATTCATGAATGCATAAAGACAAGTAAGAACATAAGATGAAATATCCTCTCTAAACTCCTTTATTTATCTTCTTTCTTACTAACTAACTATTGCATTCATGATCTTTCCATACCCTAAATTCTCTTTCATGTGCACACTCTCACACTCACATACGCCTCTCTCTCTCGCTCTCTCTCTCTCTCTCCCGTTACATATTTATACCCCAAAATCTAGGGTTTCGAGTTCTATTCTTATCTATCCCAAAATAACCCATTACAATGTATGGCATAGCCATCTTCAGTTAACTGGCTATTTTATTTCTTCTACTTCTTTTTCTTCATACAACTTTTCTATTGTCCTTTTAGTTCTGGAAAGTCGCACTATTGTCATTTGCACTTCCTTTTTTCGCTCACTTGCTTTATCCTTTTTTCTTTACACTGTCTCCGTCCTTCACTTCCCTCTGTGCCCTTTCTATATTCTGCGTGAATCCTTCCTTCTGCATGATTCCTTCTTTCTGCGCGCTTCCTTCCTTCTATGCTCTTGTTTTATACTTGGGGTTTTGTATTCAAAAAGTTGTGTGCCCAACAATATGTGTAATTGTTACAACTAAGATTCCCTAGTTCATAGCATTAGAGATTTCCTATCCATCTAATGTTGGATTACTAGAGGGAAGTGGGATAGCCTGATGTACTATTTAGAAGTGAAGGGGATCCCATTCCTTGTGTTTTGTAGGAATGAGGGGAAAAGAGAGGTTTGTGAGTGGGATAGTTGCTATAAAATTGGGTTATGTAATTCTTTGGTTGTAATAATTGGGAATTGGGTTGCTTGAGGGAAATTAGAGTCATAGCTAGTAAATTTTCCCTTGTTGTTTCATGCCTAACAGAAGGGTGGCATCTACTCGATCTGGTGCCTATGGCTAAGAGGAAAAATGCTCCCATTTCCCCAAGTGTAACCTAAAATAGATAAATATTATAATCTTATTATTAATGTGTTGATGTTTGATGTTGTTGTTGTTGTATATGATAATTATGTACTTATTTCCTAAAGATAAATGATGGAAGTTAGCTTTGGATCAAGAGGTCATTTTGGGTTGTTTGGTACATATTTGAATGTAGATTTGAAGTTGTTACAATAATATTTGCAAAGCAAAAGGGAATAATTCTTCCTCCATTATGTAAATTAATCTTTAATTATTTCAATTGGTTGTAATGGGATTTGTGGGTATCTTAGAAGAGGCCGAAATCATAAAGGATATGTAATTGTTTTATGGGGAAGTTCATTGTACATGTATGTTGCAATAATCTCAAGGTATCAGATGTAATAATTCATGTGTAATCAGAAATTATGTTTCAAGAGTTGAAATGGATGAATACATTCTTGGGTAATTGATGAAATTTTCATGGACAATGTTAGTTCCACTACTATATTTTTAATTCCTTATGTATTCCATATAATAATGTTGATTACACCTTAATTAAGTAATTAGATACATAACATTACTAAATGTTTTTGTTAAAAGCCTCTAAGAAATGTTCCATCTTAAAAGGAATGGCAGGTATTGAATAAGAAAATCTGTGAATTGTTCATATGAATAAAAAAATTTGTGAATTGTTCATATAATAGTACACTTTGCAAATTCTTTATAGCATTTTATTTGTAAAAAATGAATCTATATTATAGAATTACCAAAAACACATCAAAATATTTGAAAATCTACTTCACAAATATATAAAAAAAGTAGTGGAGAAGTCATCATTCCAAATATTCTTCATCGTTGGACCTAGAGAACACCACCAGTGTTGTGCATGGACAACTATGAAGAAAAGCATTTTTGGGTCATTAAATAATTCTGTGGACTTCCTAAATAGTGCATTATTCACCGTGGTAATAGAGACGTCTATATGATTGCAAGGCAACTAGAATTGTTTGAAATCAAAGTTGTTGGCATTGTATGAAAATTGGTGCCATGAAAACAATGAATTCTCTTATGTGTATTGTAATGTTGAGCAATCTAAGAATCCAGTAAAGAAGATAAGTAGTGACCATAACGCTAGGGTAAAGGGTTTCGTGATGATTATAGCTAAGGGATACCAACATTCAATTGAAATCTTGAACAATTTCATTATAAGTGTGAGGGCATACATCAAAAATAGAATTGGCACATGTAGTAGAAGCTCTTGTTGTTTGGTTTTGAGTTTGGAATTCCTAATGGAGTGGATGAGAACCCCTCTCTCTCTTGTACACACAAAACATGTTTAAATATTTTTAATATTTACTAGTATAGATCCATATCAACCCTAGATTTACCATATGTCGATAGGGATCAAATCTACTATGGTGAAAACCTTTTTAGATTGAAAAAAATTGAATTTTTTTCTTTCGCATTTTGTGGGTAAAGACTTAAGATGGAGCTATGCTAATTGTGTTCACATGCAATTGCTTAGAACATTAGAACCGAGTTTGATAATATATCTCATTATATAATTTCCTTTGGTAGTATGTGTTCATCATATATTTCAGTGTAGCATTATATGTTTATTATATTTATATTCTAATCACATTCATTTTATTTTATTTTTATTATCTAGTGTTTTAACATTATGTTTCTCGTATTTCTATTTGTGATTTATTCCATATTGTTTGATATTACTATATGTAATATAGTTCACTCCAACCTTTTGCATACTATTGTTGATACCTTCACCAAATAGTTATTTAAATAATTGCTTCATTTTGAAATAGTATCACCCAAATCAATGCACTAAATTATATATATATATATATATATATATATTAAGATATAAAAAACACCTCTTGACACAAATACATAAATTTTATTTAAAAAATAAACTACACTTTCAAAATTAAGAATACCTTAACCATTCAATAATTAAAAATAAAATCATCGTTCGTTCTCTATAACATTCAAATATTCCAACAAATAAATCAATAAATCTATCAATATTTTTTTTTAAATTATTATTAATAATATTATCTTTATTTTTTTAATAAAAAATTACATGTATTTTTTTCAGATTAAAAAACATTAAATTAAATTTTGTTTTATTTTAATTACTTTTCTAAAATATGCATAATTTTAATTATATATATACACCAAATTGGTGTATGAGACCCCCTTGTTTGTGGGACAAGGGACCCCCCTCCGCCCAACGATTTGACTGGTAAAGTCTAC
>SNQJ01S0047437.1:11499-32996 GCA_010110895.2 Picea sitchensis | reverse complement strand
AAATAGTTTTACAAATTTCTTCTTTAATTTTCATAACATACATATAATTAAATATTATTTTTAATTAATATATTTTAAATAAAATGATTAATATTTAAAAATTATCAATACTTTAAAAATATATCGAAATACCATATTTATTTTACAAAATACTTCAAATGTAATTGAATTGAGTGTTTTGGAAAAATACACATTTATATAATATTTTTCATATATATATGCTTTAATATATAAAAATTACAAATAAAAATAAATATATATATAATAATAATAATAATTTTTTTAATAAAATATTTAACTCTACTTTGTAAATAAGAAATAGTTTTGCAAATTTCTTCTTTAATTTTCATAACATACATATAATTAAATATTATTTTGAATTAATATATTTTAAATAAAATGATTAATATTTAAAAATTATCAATACTTTAAAAATATATCGAAATACCATATTTATTTTACAAAATACTTCAAATGTAATTGAATTGAGTGTTTTGGAAAAATACACATTTATATAATATTTTTCATATATATATGCTTTAATATATAAAAATTACAAATAAAAATAAATATATATATAATAATAATAATAATTTTTTTAATAAAATATTTAACTCTACTTTGTAAATAAGAAATAGTTTTGCAAATTTCTTCTTTAATTTTCATAACATACATATAATTAAATATTATTTTTAATTAATATATTTTAAATAAAATGATTAATATTTAAAAATTATCAATACTTTAAAAATATATCTAAATACCATATTTATTTTACAAAATACTTCAAATGTAATTGAATTGAGTGTTTTGGAAAAATACACATTTATATAATATTTTTCGTATATATATGCTTAATATATAAAAATTACAAATAAAAATAAACTATATATTCAATCTTCAAAATTGAGAATATAATTTATCATCTATTAAAAGTAATGCTATTTTTTTAAACAATTCAACTACATTTAAATGTATAAAAATAAAAAATAAAGAACATATTCAAAATTATAATATCATTTATTTATTATCAAATGAAATCAATATTATTTTTTCATACCAATCAAGTGTATTTAGAACATATATTTTTCTTTAATATCAATAATTTGTCACAAGAAAAACCGAGTACAAAACAATCCAAAAACATTGGAGTTTTGTGCTACAATATGCTTATACCATTTCATAGCTTCTATCATATAGAACTAACCTCCCTTTAATAGTAAGAGACCTACTAAATATCCATAGAGTCTATAAAACCTAATTATATCAACATAATGCAACATAAAAGTTCGCAAAAATACTCTAAGAAAAGATGTAGAAGGGGTTACCATTTCTGAATTTCGCTAGATTTTTTTAAGGGATTGGATGGGATGTTCTCCAGAGTAGTTGCTTCATCAACTACAATAACCAGAATATTATAGCTGTCACTGTGGTTTGGATCATTGATCTCTACATTGGAAATTGCTTTGCACACTACCTCAAACTTATTTTCAAGCAAATCTAGTTTTTAAGTGATGGCTTGTTGTTGCTATCATTTTCTTTGATGAAATGGGTAATGAAGGCTTTATTAAGCTAATATAATTCAATTAGCTTAAATATTTTAGTGTCTCGTAACCTGGAAAACCAATATTAGGTATTCAATCCAAGAATTTTACTCCCAGTTGAGGTTTAGAGAGTTCTCATCTTTTCTTGTAAATGGTTTTTTCCATGGTATCCATCTCATCCCTAACATTCTCCAAAAATCTATAGTGGTAATCTGTTGTTGCTTTCATGGCCTCTCCCTAAGCTCGAGTGATCCTTTAGGGAGTTTCCCTATAGTGTTAGTTAGGGAGTTTTCTTGTAGTGGTAGTTAGAGAGTTTTCCTATTAGGGAGTTTCTCTGATAGGCCATTTGGACTCGCTACTCTAGCCTTTCATATTGAGACCCATTCCATCCCTTGACTCTTCCGCCTTCATCGTTGCTGGGTTTCCTGAACTAGAATCAAAACATAATTAATTGGGAATGCCACTAACAGAGTGAACTAATAGTTCAATGCAGTGAAATTAGGTGGAAGTAGAAGCTATTAGTACCTTGTAGGCTTCAACCCTGGGCTTTCTAACCCTAGAATTCACAACAAATATAAAAACAACAATCAAACGAACTCAAAGATCGATTCTTTGTGGACTAATGGAAGACCAAACATACATAGCCGATTTTCTAACAACACTAGGGTCTGGGCTTGTAACCTTCAACATCCTCCTTGAGTAATGCTTCCCTCTAATAACCCAAGAACCTGCTAAATTAATGATCTTGCACTTCCTCTGGTCCATCATGAATCAAAACCAAACTCCAAGAGTAATGTGGGTAAATCTGCTCATAATGGGCATGGTACAACCCGTTTTTCTTCGCACAAGGAGCTCCAATGTGACGATGTCCTACCAACACTTAGACTCATGTTCTTTCTACCGTGCCAACACCCCATATGAGGAATCGATACTATCGTACAACTTGAGTGGGCCTAATGGTTAAGAACATGTGTTTCTTCCTAGGAAGTCACAAGTTCATATCCAGAAGGGTGTAGAGTCTTTACATGTTGGCTTGTTGTGATAAGACCTACATATTGGCCCGTTGTAATAAGACTAGAATGGTAGACCACCCCTAAGATAGAAGTCCACCCTAGTGGACTTCAAGATGCCTTAGACCTTGCTAAATATGTTATATCTGAAAGTTATAATTCCCCTAACAACTTGGTAAAATCATTACTTACTTTCCCATAATATTAAATCGACACATGAAGTAGCTCTCCAACTTTTCCATATATGTTTGGAATCATACCATGTATTCCATAATTATTGTGGCAACTATCACAAGACGGAGTGAGCTACTCGAGAGCAATTGATTTTAAATTTCCGATCAATCTAGAAGTTTGATCTGTTTAAAATGGGACAAAAGCCATAAGATAAGTTTCTGAAATGCATAAAACTTTGATCCATACCAAACTTAAGCTACCCCTTAAAATCTGATCGGATTCAAACCCATTTTTTTACCCGAAAAAAAAAAAGATTGCTCCAAAATTAACTTACTCCATCACACTACTATTACGCTTACAAGGCTCAGTGCGAATCGAAACATTCGAAAATAAGTCAAAATGGAGTCATCGCAATTGGCGCATAATGACAAAATCTTAGCTACGGCCCAGGACACCTTTAAACCCTCATGAATTCCGATCTGGAATGGACTCTCGGTCCTTGTGTTGGCCCTGTACACTCTCATTCGTTGCGTCCTTGCCAACCCCATGATTCCTGTTTGATAAAGGAATGAAGAAAACTAACAGATGACGTCCAAAAAGTACCAGTGCAAGAAACTAGTTAAAGATTGTTTACCACAACCGTTTCTGCCAATACCGTACGATTTGTCATTGGCCGCATGATCATCATCCGTTCAGCAAATGTCGGTGTGGCGTACTGGCTGAAAGCGCCTACACGAGTTGGGCAACCATATTACCCCGACCGTTCCCCAAGACGGGCTGACTGTCGGTCGAGAAACCATATTACCCACCGATAGTCGGTCCAGAGGAGGGGCGGGACCTCTGAAACCATTTCCCAGGACGGGCCGATAGTCTGGTCCAGAGAGGGAGCAATAAAACACCCGGGTGGATAGCATTAAATGCTTTGCACCAGGGCAGTTATTGTTTGCCGTCCAGAGGAGTGGGATCTGGGAAACAATTAAATGTTGTACAGTAGGTTGGTTATTACTCTAGCAAGTGGCTAACAATAACCAGCTTGCTATGCAGCATTCAATGCTGCAGTAGGTAGAAGAGATAAGAGATCAGATCACCTGTTTAATATCAGCCATCGCATTGAATGTTGTTGCACAATAGGTTGATTATTATTCTGGCAAGTGGCTAGCAATAACCAACCTGCTATGCAGCATTCAATGCTGTAGTAGATAGAAGCGATCAGAGATCAGACCACCTGTTTGATTTGTGTCTCATTTTTATTGAACAACATCAGCTTGAATCCCCTCATGTGTATCTTTTGTGCGAATGCCTGTAAGGTTCATTGTGTCTCGACAAGGCATTAAGTTAGACCCATTAAAAGTAAAAGCCATTTTTTTTCTCCCTCTCTACAAACCCAACACCAACTTTAGAGTCTACAAGGAGCATTGTGCAGCATTCAATGCTGCAGTAGGTAGTATATATCAAGGTGATCTGACCATGTATATACCAGCTGTCTCAACATGTATATACAACAGGCTGGTTATTGCTCGTTTTCATTGTACTATTTGTAAATGCTCGGTTGTGTGGCATTCAATGCTGTAGTAGGTAATATTTACCAAGGTGATTTGATGATGTATATACCAGCTACCTCAACATTGAATGTTGCACAACAAGCTGGTTATTGTTGGCCTTCATTGTTAACCATTAAGATATACTATCTGTAAATGCCCAGATTAAGACAAACAGTAATATCCTCTCAGTGAAGTATTTTCTTTTTGAATCAATGTCTGGATCCGACACTGGAGGAGTGGATGATCACCCCCCGCCTCCCTTGCGCTCAAGCTTGCAGTCCAGATCTTATGGAAAATCTGGACTTGACACCAGGAAGAAGATGGGAGACGCCATATTCGATGCCTGGAAGGGCATGCAAGACGCTGGATGGCACATAGTACAGGCACGCGCACACTGAACGTGGACAAATGTTATTATCTAATTAGTTTGAGGAATTTTGAAAAAGGTTTTTTAAAAATGAAAGAAATGAAAAAAATCTATGTATCTTCAAATAAAAAAGGAGTTAGTTAATTCGGAGCAAACAAAACCGTTTTTCAGGGAAAAAAAATGGGTCTGAATCTGGTCAGATTTTCAGGGGTAATCTGAGTTTTGTATGGATCGAAGTGCCATACATTTCAAAACCTTGTCTTGGGGTTTTTCCCCATTTTAAACCAACCTAAATACTCAAAAAATAGATCAGAATTCTAGATTGGTCAAAAATTTAAAACCTCACCGCCAAAAAACTAACTCGAGAAAAAATTACTCCTCAATTAATCCACTCTTAAAAAAACACTTAATACCTCTCACCCTAATGTTGTTCTCATCACAAGAAATGGAATAACCCCACAAAATGGAATTGTTCATAATAGTTTTTTCCATTTTCTTCCTCTTAAAGAAAGCGATTCTTTGCTCTTTAAGGATTGTTTTACCTACATTCACATTTGCCACTTTTCTAATTGGTTGGTTTCCTTTTCTAATTTCCTTGTTTTTCAACCGCCAACAATCACATAAAAAAACATAATTAAAGATTTTGACTAGTTGAAAATTGATATAATTAGATATTCAAATTTAATTTTGGTTTTATTTATAAATATGGTTGGAGTTTGATTGTTTAGTTTTCACAAATATAAAAACATAATTAAAGATTTTAACTCATTGAAAATTGATATAATTAAACATCCAAATTTAATTTCGGTTTTATTTATAAATATGGTTGGAGTTTGATTGTTTAGTTTTTATAGGAAGTTGAACTATTTTATATGTTTAGGTGTGAATGGGGTAAATGATAAAACAATGAATTACAAGTTAGTTATTGTATATGTTTGAGATAAATGATAAAACAATGACAATATTAGATCTATGTTTTGCATTTCGAACTACATAATCAATTGAGTACTCAAGGTAGGGTTTTAATTTAGTGATAGTAGTATTAACATGTAAGGGTTGGTCAAAGGTCACCTTAGGGATAATCAAGTTTTGAGCATGATGTTTGGGGAAGCAAAACAACAACAACAGGAGTCTTGGGAGAGCACCTAAGATTGGAACATAGGGAATTTATAGAATGAATGAACAACTATTGAGTTGAGTGTACAATCCCTTGAAGCATGAAGAAAGGAAAGAAGGTCAAGTAAAGTGAGCTAAATAATTTGGTGCTCGATCTAGGTCTCTCTTAGGCTAATGCATGGAACCACTTAAGATGAGCTCTTTCCAAACAAGTGCATTTACCTTTTTGAGGAAGACCTATATGATGCAGAATAATCCTCATCCAGGGAAGGTGCTTCCAAGTTTATTTGTGTACATTTTCTCTTGTTTTTGTGTTGTGGGGATAATATTGTCTTTGACATGCTATAAGAGCTTGGATACGCCTAAACTTCCATAAGAAAGCTCTGTGATCATGGGAGTTATCGAGTGTGATCCTTTGTAGCTTTTTGGTGAGATTTTTCTTTTCCTTTTTGAGTAGTAAAAATCTATGTGAGGAGTCACTCACCATTTGGGCATGGTGATATGTTGTAGTGAAGATACTTAATTGATGAGTTGTTTTTAGGTGTGTGTGTGTGTGTGTGTGTGTGTGTGTGTGTATGAGAGAGAGAGAGAGAGAGAGAGAGAGAGAGAGAGGAATCAACAGTGCAAACCTGGAAAGTTGCCTATGGTCTTCCTGAAAGTATCAAGAATTGTTTTGCATCCTTGAATGTTTGGTTTAGGTTACTTTTGTAGTCATGTCCAAATTGTAAATATTTGCTTCCACCTATAGAAACAATGGCGAGCTTGTTGCAAATCATGTGTGGGGGTTCTCTATAGAGGAGAAGGTGCATGTTGTTGAATGATGTTGGTAGTGTTAAGACTTTTCACCAGGATTAGATGCATTGGTAATTTTTTTTTGTGAGATAGGTGATTAGATGTGCTAGTAGTTGAATATTTTATCAATAGGGAGATTTGTTATGTGGGTGCTTCAATGGATGAATGTTAGTTGTATAAGGGATGTTGAAAATTTACCCACAACTTGACATCTAACCAAGTTGGCATTTAAGTTTTTTATTTATTTGTTAATATGCTTAGACATTGAGCATTTCGTATTCATGGGCCATTTAACCATTTCACCCCATAATTATATAAACATATGTTTATAGCAAATAGAATAGTAGTGAGCTACATGTTTATTTGTCTAAATTTTCCTTGATTTTTATGTTGTCACTTCAATAATTTTATTTTTTTATAACATAGCTTCTTGGACATTGCATTTAATGTTCCCCAACCCAGCTGAGGTCCATTACATGTGGAAAACTCATAAAAATTAAAATTTACTGCTCACTAAATTCATGTAGCTTCCAGTTACGAACTGCAACCATATTCAACTATTGTCTGATACCATTAAATTGATGCATCTATAACACACTAAAATGAACATGAATGCAACTAAATAACTCAACATAACAACATATAAATTCTTATTATACATATAATTCTTATTATACATATAATTCATGCACAACAATTTAACTCATAAATACAAGACAACAAATATACATAACACTTATCTTTTAATAATAGTTGTGCAACCAACTGCTAGGGATAAACAATCCACCCAACCATAGATTCGTTGTTCCAAATATCAACAATAAGTCACCCCTGAGCTGGGGCTGGAAATCCACAAAAGTGGGTGGTCTCTCACTATCCACTCATAGTTTAGAAATCCCACAATCCACTGATATTTTCTTACAATTATCCTGATTTTCCACCAGCTCAATTCCTCTCAACATGCCGAACCCAAGGAATGTACCCCTTCACTGATCTCAGTACCTCGTGCGTCCCGTTAATTTATTAAGGTCTCTCTAGTGCAAGTAACCAAGAATCTCTCTGCTGGGAACTCAAGGGAATCCACTTCCAGGAAAACTACCAACAAAAACAATATCTAACACTTGTTGTTACAGTGAAACTCACACATGAGTTCACTCTTCATGACTTGAAGCCTAAGTCTTCATCATTCAGCTCCAAAACGCTCAAAAAATGCTCCAACATACTCTAGAATTCATCAATACCATATTTAAAAATCATCAATACTTTAAAAATATATTAAAATACCATATTTATTTTACAAAATACTTCAAATGTAATTAAATTGAGTATTTTGAAAAAATACACATTTATATAACATTTTTCATATATATATATATATATATATATATATATATATATATAAAATTAAAAATTAAAATAAACTATATATTCAATCTTCAAAATTAAGAATATAACTCATCATCTATTAAAAGTAATGTTATTTTTTTAAACAATTCAACTACAATTAAACGTTTAAAAATAAAGAGCATATTCAAAATTGAGAATATCATTTATTATCAAGTTTTATTATCAAGTGAAATCAATATTATTTTTTCATACCAATCAAGTGTATTTAGAACATATATTTTTCTTTAATATCAATAATTTGTCACAAGAAAAATCGTAATAATGTTATTTTTTTAAACAATTCAACTACAATTAAACGTTTAAAAATAAAGAGCATATTCAAAATTGAGAATATCATTTATTATCAAGTGAAATCAATATTATTTTTTCATACCAATCAAGTGTATTTAGAATATATATTTTTCTTTAATATCAATAATTTGTCACAAGAAAAATCGAGTACAAAACTGATCCAGGTGGATATGATTGGCCACCCACCTTCTCCAAGCTGACCCCAAAACATGTTTACGGCAATTTTGGTAATTTACTATTTTTAGGTTTTAACCGAGGGGCCATTTGGAGGGCCTAAGCGATGTTTTTTGGGAAAGCGGTGGAGCAACATGGATCGTAGATGATGTTGCTCGATAAAGGAGTGTAGTTCGGATAGATAACCAGCGAGCTATCATGCATCCTAAAAGCGGAGATGCGATATGCAAAAGTTACGACCAGGAAGTTGATGCACCAACTTTGCAAAGCGGGGCCCACATGACTTTGGCGATTCATCTCCCTAGGGAGGTTAGGTTTTTGGATATCTAGGAATGCGGCATTCTGTTTATTGTAAAAGGCCTTGAGAACCTCATTATAATGATATTCTTACTTGAGTAATGCGGCTGGCGAGTCACATCTCTTCACCGAATAAGCGCCACCATTCGGCAAGCTTGTTTCAGTAAATTTTTCCTGAGTTTGAAACAGTTTCAGCTTATTTGAATAGAAAACCGGTTTTCTTGTATCTCTGTTATTTTTCGTGTTAAGCACCTATTAATAATGCGTATTCATTTTCGTTCACGCTCATAAAATCCGGTTGATTGGTATCAGAGAGGTACGCTCCTTGTCGTCTTAATGCATGTCCCCAGAGAGGTCGGAGTACAAAGAATTGGGTCGAGCTTGAACTTGGGAATGAGCCCATGCGGAAAGAAGATAATGAGACGGGGAGATCCTTCAAGCTGATTGAGGAAGCCCTCAGCATAGCAGAGAGCGAGATGATGAACAATTTGGCGCAAATCGCCGGCGACCTGTAAAACATCTTCGCCCGGTGAGCTACCCGTTCAAAGGTACAAATAAACTTTGATATTCCCATATTTGAAGGTCGGTCGTCACGGAATCTTTGAACCTGTAGTTGAATCTACTAGAAGGGGTATTTTTACGTTCATAAATTTTTCAAAATGAAAAAGATTACTTTGCTCCTCAAAATGGATTTCCCCATGTCAAAGATTGGTGGGAAACTTTAATGAGCAAAAGGAAACGAAGGAAACCTCATTATTTTTAGGTCCGCGACCGCACGGGAATCGCCGGGGATGCTATTAGGAACAATACTACAATGGGAATTATGGCGACCTATATATAAATGGACCACTGGGCGAAAGGGCAAAAGCGGTGCGGATTTCACAAATATCTTCCATACCTTGCGCACCAAGTTGGGTATCAAGATTGAGCGACATCACGGTGCTCCATTATGGAATTCAGTCACTTTCACATAGATACATCGGACGAAATGGAATTTCACGGATCCCTCCTTAGGCGCTGACCTACTGGAGTATGCCCGTCAAAATCGAGCAGAAGCTCAGATAAAAGACGCAACAATTTGGGCTGGGAACCCCTCACAACAAAAGCCGGAAAAGGCCCCAACCCACCGAACAAGGGCCGAGCAAAGATGGGCGATTATCAAGACAACCCGGTGCAAGCCATGGCTTAAAGAAGGACCTTGGGAAGACAAAGAAAGATGCCAGGAAGTGGTGCGACTTCCATAAAGAACCCTTGGCATAACATGGCTGCCGGCTCAAAGCGTTAAGTTGGTGGCTGAAGTGAAAGCCTACGAATCGGTCTGATTCGACCGAGCGAGAACGAGGGGAGAGGAAGGCGGATCATTGGCGGAACGGTGCCACCATACGCCACCCGCAAGCTCCGACTGGTAGATTGTGAGGCGAAGAGCGGAAGAAGGAGGCGCCTCTTCCATTCCGCAGTGTGGGTAAAGGCACCCGTACGCGCCTTCATCGTGGATGGCGGTAGCAAAGACCTCATCTCGGCCGAGGTCGTCCGGCGGTTGGACGTCGAACACCCGCACCACAACCCTACACCACATTGGATGGCTCGCCAAGGAAGCGATCTCAGCGTCGATAGCAGTGTCGGCGTAAATGCGACATCAAGCCCTTCAAAGATGAGGTATTTGTGTGATGTTGCTCCTCTTGAAGTTTGTGATGTTCTTTTGGGTAACCTTATTTGTAGTGACGTCATGTTGTATATGAGTCTGAGCCTCATTAGTGTTATTATTACTTTGAACAAGAAATTGTACGGATACCCGTGATACCACCTAGTGCTATTTCCTTGATCTACGCTAAGCAATGCATGAAGGTCATCTCGAGGAGCCCGAGGGGAAGTTTGTCTTCTTCGTGATTGACTCTCGGTAGCGTCAGCGGTGACCACATCCGAGGGTCTCTGCGGCCCGACCTTCTCTCCTGCAATGACAAGTAGATAAAGATTGGTGGAAGAATACTGGGATATATTCTCCTCACCTCACGGGGTACCTCTGCCTTTGCCGGTCAAACGCCCATCGATCGACCCCGGTGCACGGTACCGATGGGCGAGTCTATAAAATTAGCTCTTTGTTAGAGAATGAGGAGATCAGCGACAAATCCAAGAACTTCTCCACAAGGGCACATCCGTCCCAACTCATAACCTTGTGGGATCCCAATCACGCTGGTACAGAAGAAACATGGAACATAGCGACTCTACATTGATTACCAGGGCTCTGAATAAAATCCTTTCGGCGGTACAGGAGGTTACAGGAATCGGTGGTATCTGATCAACTCAGGGCCAAATGCCCGGTAAGATTGATCTAAAATTAAAGCTACCACCGAGGTCAGATGAAACAGACGGATGTATGGAGACGCTGAAGTCAAAGGAAGGGACTTTTGAATGGTTGGTCATGCCCTTTGGTTGACAAATGCTCCAACAAATTACATGAGGATGATGGACAATACCCTGCGACCATTCCTGTACTTTTGTAATTGGTGTATGCGGATGACATTCTAATTTCTGACAAGACTTGGGCGAACTTACTTACGGCATATTAGGCCGAGGTTCGCACACCGCAAACTTTATTTATCGCCAACTTTGGAAAAATGCTCGCCGGCATGGACCGGGGTCCATTACACGGGATACATCATTGATGACATGGGGCGTGTATTAACGGATCAACCAAGATCCAAGTCATCGTGGTAGCCAGCCCAAAACACTGAGATTTGGAACTTCTTGGGACTTGCTAATTTCACAGCGAGGTTAGTGTTGGGATTCTCTAATATTGTATGGGCCCTCAGCCAAATAAGCGGGGGTGGTGGTAAGGCAAAATTTAGCATTAGGGCCGGTCCCAACAACAAGCGATCAATGATTTGAAGCGGCGGCATTGCGCCGACGGTCGCGTCGCTATATCAATCAGATCTTTTGTGGTAGTTCTCACCGACCGCGACCACCACAGTGAAGCTACCGCCAGATGAGACACTATCGGTCTTGTCCGTAAAGTACCCTACCCCGACAAAGAAATGTACTCCATTGTGCAAGCATCGCCAATGGAACATTACATTCTTGGGAAGGAGGCGATCATCCACCAGCGATCATAAGCCAGCGCAGTTCATGCATACACGGGGAAAATTGCAGAATGAAAGCCATCAAAGTGGTCCACATACTTGCGACAATTCCACCTCAACATCAAGTATAAAGCAGGGAGCACAAATCATGTCGTCGGTTGCCTCGATGGAACTTCAGTCGCGACACTCACCGCGGTTCTAGACTCTTGCGGCCATGAAACATCTAGATGGCCCCAACTCTGTAGGAGCGGACCGGTTTAGCCACCATCTACCAAATGTTGGTTCTAAAGGCAGTTGTCGATAATTCCATCGCCGGAGTTGGTTGTTGTGTCGATGCAGGGCCATATCGGCGAACATCAATGGCGAGCAAAGGCGTCACGGGAAGCCACTGATCGGTGGCGGGACACTTTGGTGTTGAAAGGCGATTGGCGATGCTCTGAAACATTTCTCTTGGCCTAAACCGGCTGGAGGTCGGCCGGTATATCGAGGTCTTACCTTTGCTGGCGCTATTGCCAAACCAGAGCCACTGAAGCAGGGCCCTGCACGCCCCTCTTCCTACTCCTAACGAGGCCATGGGAATCCATCTCAATGGGGCTACATGTCGGGCCTCCATCCACCAAGCGGGGAAATAAATTTGTTTTTGTGGTTTGTTGTCGCTTTTCTAAGATATAAGCGATTACGGTTGCACGCAAGAAGAGTATCACAGTCGAGGCCAGCGCCAAGCTCTTCTTTGAGCAGTGCGGGTACATTTTGGAATCCCACAAACCATTGTACCATATTGGGATAGTCGATTTCGGCACATTACGGGTCGGAGCCTGCAGTCAGCTATGCTGGACTTTCAAGCTCCCGCAAAGTCCACTACCTTCCACCCCAGACGGATGGCCAAGCTGAGGTTGTAAATCGAATGTTTGTGCATATCAACCAGCATGTATAATTCAAGAGCAGCGCGCATGGAGTTAGAGTCCTTCCCTATGTCGACATAGCTGGCCGAGCCTTGCATGGCTCAACTGGCTACAACCCCTTTCAAGTGGGTTGGGATTCCAACCATTGGGTCCCATAGATGTTGCGCACTTCCTCTTGCGTTTTCCTCGTACGACTCATCTCACGCTCCAAGCGGTGACAAAGCCACCGGTTCATGGGGCGAATCGACACATTAATAGCGGTTGGGATATCTGCAGAAGTCCAATCAAAAGTACAAACAGCGCCATGATCAACATGGAGCTAGCATAGAGAAGTTTCAAGTTGGCGACAAAGTTTGGTTGCGCCTAGCGATGAAAAACCTTACAGGTTATCGGAAGTTTAGCCCACTCCGTTATGGACCATACACTATCACCAAGGCCGTTGGGGATAATGCTTTTGAGCTCAACATTCCTCCTTTCCTTGGCACGCACCCAATGTTCCAGCGTGGATCTCCTTAACCCTTATTTCCCACCATTATTGGACACCAGTGAGATCGTCGAACAACTGAAACCAAAAGAGCTCAACCACGATTGCATACAACAGGCATCCAATGATCAGATTGTGGACAGACGGATAAAGGGCACTTCGACAACAAAGGATCCAACTTTATCAGTGCGTCAAAGCGGGCCGACTCACGCACCAGGCAAGTGGCTCACCCGGGGCCAAATTGAGCCGAAATTTCCTCATCTAATGGGAACTCAGCATAATGGAATATTGCTTCCTAAGAAGGGAGGGATTGATCGGTGGACCGTTGGCCACCACCTTCTCCAAGCGGCCCCAAAACATGTTCGGCAATTTTGGTAATTTACTATTTTTAGCGGTTTTAACCGGGGCCATTTTGAGGCCCTAAGCGTTGTTTGGGAAAGCGATTGGAGCAACATGGATTAGTAGATCAATGTTGCTTTCCGATAAAGATATGGATTCGGATAGATCTTTCCAACGAGCTATCATCGGCCTAAAAGCGAGTCGTATGCAAAAGTTACGACCAGGAAGTTGATGCACCAACTTACCCAAAGCGGGGCCCACATGACTTTTGGCGGCTTCATCTCTAGGGTTAGGTTTTTGGATATCACGGACATTTAGCATTCTGTTTAAATTGTAAAGAAAGGCCTTGAGCCTCATTGCTAACCATCTTCTGCGGAGTAATGTATTTGCCGTCACATCTCTTCGAGATAAGCGCCGCATTCCGACGTAAGCTTGTTGTTCCATTGCATTTTTTACGGGTTTCGACTTATTTCGTTATTTAATAGAAAACCGGTTTTCTTGTATCTACATTATTTTCGTGGTAAGCACCTATTAATAATATGTAATCATTTCGTTACGCTCGTAAAATCCGGATCAAAAACAATCTAAACTTTTGAAACTTGTCACTAGAAAAACTGAGTACAAAACAATCCAAAAACATTGGAGTTTTGTGCTACAATGTACTTATACCATTTCATAGCTTCTATCTTATAGAACTAACCACCCTTTAATAGTAAGAGACATACTAAGTATCCATAGAGTCTATAAAACCTAACTATATCAACATATCCTCTTTAATAGTAAGAGACATACTAAGTATCCATAGAGTCTATAAAACCTAATTATATCAACATAATGCAACATAAAAGTTCGCAAAAATACTCTAAGAAAAGATGTAGAAGGGGTTACCATTTCTGAATTTCGCTAGATTTTTTTAAGGGATTGGATGGGATGTTCTCCAGAGTAGTTGCTTCATCAACTACAATCCCTTTAATAGTAAGAGACATACTAAGTATCCATAGAGTCTATAAAACCTAACTATATCAACATATCCTCTTTAATAGTAAGAGACATACTAAGTATCCATAGAGTCTATAAAACCTAACTATATCAACATAATGCAATATAAAAGTTTGCAAAAGTACTCTAAAAAAAGATGTAGAAGGGGCTACCATTTTTGAATTTTGCTAGATTTTTTATGGGATTGGATGGGATGCTCTCCAGAGTAGTTGCTTCATCAACTACAATAACAAGAATATTCTAGCTGTCAGTGTGGTTTGGATCAATGATCTTTACATTGGAAACTACTTTGCACACTGCCTTAAACTTATTGTTAAGCAAATCTAGTTTTTAAGTGATGGCTTGTTGTTGTTATCATTTTCTTTGACGAAATGAGAAATTGAGGTTTTATTAAGCCAATATAATTCAATTAGCTTAAATATTTTAGTGTCTCGTGACCTGGAAAACCAATATCAGGCACTCAATCCAAGAATTTTACTCCCAGTTGAGGTTTAGAGAGCTCTCATCTTTTCTTGTGAATGGTTTTCTCCAAGGTATCCATCTCATGCCATACATTCTCCAAAAATATATAGTGGTAATATGGTGTTGCTTTCATGGCCTCTCCCTAAGCTCGAGTGATCCTTTAGGGAGTTTCCCTATAGTGGTAGTTAGGGAATCTCCCTGTAGTGGTAGTTAGAGAGTTTTCCCGTTAGGGAGTTTTTCTGATAGACCATTTGGACTCGCTACTTTATCCTTTCATATTGAGACCCATTCCACCCCTTGACTCTTCCGCATTCATCATTGGCGGGTTTCCTGAACTAGAATCAAAACAGAATTGATTGGGAATGTCACTAACATAGTGAACTAGTAGTTCAATGCAGTGAAATTAGGTGGAAGTAGAAGCTGGCAATACCTTGTAGGCTTCAACCTTGGGCTTTCTAACCCTAGAATTCACAACAAATATAAAAACAATAATCAAACAAACTCAAAGATCGATTCTTTGTGGACTAATAGAAGACCAAACATACATAGCCAATTTTCTAACAACACTAGGGTCTGGGCTTGTAACCTTCAACATCCTCCTTGAGTAATGCTTCCCTCAAATAACCTGAGAACCTGCTAAATTAATGATCTTGAACTTCCTCTGGTCCATCATGAATCAAAACCAAACTCCAAGAGTAATGTGGGTAAATTTGCTCATAATGGGCATGGTACAACTTGTTTTTCTTCATACAAGGAGCTCCAATGTGACGATGTCTTACCAACACTTAGACTCAAGTCCTTTCTACCGTGCCAACACCCCATATGAGGAATCGATACTATTTTACAACTTGAGTGGGTCTAATGGTTAAGAACATGTGTTTCCTCCTAGGAAGTCACGGGTTCATATCCAGAGGGGTGTAGAGTCTGTACATGTTGGCCCGTTATGATAAGACCTACATATTGACCCGTTGTAATAAGACTAGAATGGTATACCACCACTAGGATATAGGTCGAACTTAGTGGGCTTCATGATGCTTTGGCCCTTGCTAAATATGTTATATCTAAAAGTTAGAATGTCCCTAACAACTTGGTAAAATCATTACTTACTTTCTCATAATATTAAATCGACACATGAAGTAGCTCTCCAACTTTTCCATATATGTTTGGAATCATACTATGTATTCCATAATTATTGTGGCAACTATCACAGGACGGAGTGGGATACTCGAGAGCAATCTTCCCTCTCGAGTTACTTTTTCGACATGTTTTCCAGTGGTGCGGTTTTAAATTTCTGGCCAATCTAGAAGTCTAATCTATTTTCTGAGCATCTGGGTTGGTTTAAAATGGGGCAAAATCTCCAAGGTAAGTTTATGAAATGCATAGAACTTTGATCAGTGCCAAACTTAGGCTACCCCTGAAAATCTGGCCGGATTCAGACCCATTTTTTTGCCCGAAAAGAAAAAAGATTGCTCCAGAGTTAGCTTACTCCATCACACGAATATTACGCTTACGAAGCTCAGTGTGAATCGAAACATTCGAAAACAAGGGCTGCATGGCAGCTTAGTCCCTACTAAGTAAATTTGGAAATGAAGATGATAGTTAACACCGTATAATTATTCATGACGATTACATTGAAACATGAATAATATGCTAACAAATGAGCTAGTTTCATAATCTTAAAAGAATTCCACATAGACTCACAAGGGATGGAGAAAGCCTTATTGCTCCATGATGACACATAGTTTATAGATTTGTCATAACCGGTACTGAACAAAATATCTTACAATGCTTTTACTTTAATGTAGCTGCCATATAGTTTTGGGATTAACCTGAATTTCCTTCTAGTTAAGCTAAGCAAGCCAAATGCAAATCTTATTTAAAAAATAAAAAACAAAAAATAAACATTTCACATTTTATAATATATATTTTACTATCTTAACACATATATATTATAAAATATAATATACATTTTAATATATAATATATTATAATATTTTATGTGTTAACATATATATATTATATATAATATATATTGTAATTTATATAATATTTTAATATATATTTTAATACATATAATATTTTAATGTGTTAACATATATATTATAAAATATATGATATATATTTTAATTTATATAATATTTTAATATGTTATGACATGACACATCCAAAACATCAACATCATTATTCATTTCTTCCTCTATATTGGGAAATGTAAATTTAAAAAAATATTTTTATTGTGGTGGTGTAATAAGTGTTATATATGTTGTACAACCAATTAAAATATGTTGTTATTGATTATGCAATTAATTTTAAATATTGAAATACGTGAAGGCAATAATAAGACTTGAAATATATTAACCAATTAGAGATGAAAAAATAAATATTTTTACTATATAAAAAAATATAGATTTATTTTCTTAAGTTAAACATTACATTTTACAAACAAATTTAAAATATATAACACATTAATGTCAAATCAATAGCAAACTCATTGTTATAGTCCTGCTTTGACAAGGACTAATAAGTCAAAATGGAGCCATCGCAATTGGTGCATAATGACAGAATCTTAGCTACGGCCCAGGACACCACCTTTAAACCCTCATGAATTCCGATCTGGAATGGACTCTCGGTCCTTGTGTTGGCCTTATACACTCTCATCCGCTGCGTCCTTTCCAACCCCATGATTCCTGTTGGATAAAGGAATGAAGAAAACTAACAGATGATGTCCAAAAAGTACCAGTGCAAGAAAATAGTTAAAGATTGTTTACCACAACCGTTTCTGCCAATACCGTACGATTTGTCATTGGCGGCATGATCATCATCCATTCAACAAATGTTGGTGTGGCATACTGGCTGAAAGCGACTACACAAGTTGGGCAACCATATTACCCGGACCGTTCCCCAAGATGGGCTAACTGTTGGTCGAGAAACCATATTACTCACCGATTGTAACACCCTGTTTCCCCCAGTTTGTAAAAATAACTATACTGGCCAAGAACTGTGGCAAACTCAAAAATGTGAATGTGTGATGTAAATGGACCTTGTGAAAAAGGTCGATGAATGTGATTAATATTATGAATATATATTGCAGGACTGCTGAGAGGGGATATGCTGAAAAAGAGACCACGATGGCTGAAGAAAGGTGGTGGAAGGCACCTGGAAAGGTGGCGTTAACTTCCACCGAAACCAATACCGTATTTAGACTTCACTGGCCCGGAGAACCAAGAGCGGTTCGCTGGCCCGAAATAAATTACTCACAGGTTGGTAGGTAGATGGTTCCTCAGGAATTAATGAGGGATGGGGGAAGTGAACTGCCCATCCATAGGAGCCTCAGGCCTGACCACCGCAAGGGAAATCCCGCCACACGCAACCTCGCAAGAGGGAAATGCGTGAGGAAGAAGCGCAGAAGGGGAAGACGTGAGGGAAGGAGGAAGAACTCTGGAGATATGCAAAGTGCGTGATAGCAAAGAAGGGGGAGAGTAACCCTCGTTCTCGGTCATTGTCAAACTGAGACGCAGTCTCGCAACATCATGGTCTCAGCTCGGGGGTGGCTAGTGGTAAATCCGTTGGGAGTCGCTGAGCCTACGGTTGGGTGGAAACGAGCACCCCTCTCAGCAGTTGCATCACCTCTAGTGTTATTTCTGATAAGTGTTATTTGAAGTTGATTCCATAATCACATGTTCAGTTTTATGTGCTTGTAAATAGTTCTGAATAGAAGTCTTTGCCTAACGTTTGATTTGATAGAATGGATGCCTGTGTATGCTTACATGCCATAGTTGTTTTCTGCACAAATGATTAAGTCTGGGACATGAGTTCACTCCACCGAGAATCATCTTATTTGCTTAGTTTCTCGTAAATTCTGGGAAGGCCCCTTGAGAGTACTCTTTTCCGAGAATTACCCCATAAACCTTGTAACCATACTGGACCTTACCAGAGACATGATTAAGATCAGGGATAATTGCCTGAGAACCGTCTGAGGGTCTATGCAATCCGGGTTTGGAACCCTTACGCAAGAAAGAGTAGTTTTCTAAGGTCTCGGAGTCATGGGAGCCTGAAGCTTCGAGAGTTTGAACTTCGTGATTCAAGCTCAGAAGGGATAGCGAGTTCAAATATAGAAAGAAAATACCCTATCGCTTGGTAAATGAACGGTCGGAATCCTTTCGAGAATACCCCAAGCCTGTCAACACCGACGGATCTAGAGAAGGATCGTAGGCGTTAACACCTCACCCTTTTAGCCTTCGCAAATAGCGATGGGATCCTGGACCGTAGATCCCAGGGACCCATCGAATCTCTATAAGCCATCGATCTTAACCTTTACTTAGGCGGGAGAGTGAACTCGACTACGTCCCGAAAGTCCCGAAGACATCGGGACCGTCCATGTTGAAGGACAGGTGGCGGAGATCTGACCATTTCGCGTATCAGGGATTCGTGAGTTTGGAGGTGGAAGACCAGGCTCTTGGAGTCGAGAAGTCCCGAGTCGCGAGATCGCAATGTGATCTGGGTCGTTGATCAAAGAGGAAGGACAGCCGTGAGATCTGACCATTTCACGTATCAGGGATTCGTGAGTTTGGAGGTGGAATACCAGGCTCCTGGAGTCACGAAGTCCCGAGTCATGAGATCACGATGTGATCTGGGCCATTGATCAAAGAGGAAGGATAGCTGTGGGATCTGACGTCTCGATGCATCGCGTATTGGGGGTTCATGCGTTTGGAGGTGGAATACCAAATCCTTGGAGTCGCGAAGTCCCGAATAGCGAGAAGTAGGAGCAACCTTTGAGTCAGGACCTCCTCGCATATCGCATATCAGGGTCTTAGAGGTTGAGGGGAATCAGTTTCGACTGTAGAAGTCTCGAGCTCGCGAGTTGCGAGAGCTTGTGCAACACGTGGCACGTCCGCTTGGTGGGACCCGCGTGGTTGACAGGTGGATACGTGTCGCCTAGAGAAGGGAGTCAACGCTCCATTTATTTCTCGCATCTTGGGGATTCGCGAGATAAGAGCATGAAGGCCCGACGCTTCAACCTGCAAGGTTGCGAGTAGCGAAAATCATCAAGGAAGGAGTCAACTCGGCGTTGACTTGTCCCGTCTCGGGAGATCGCAATAGGAGGGCACGAGAGTTCAACCCACGAACTCACGAAGGTGCGAGTTGCGAGAGGCACCAGTATTTAAGCCCTAGCCTACAGTTACATGGGAGAGCGCTAATAAGGAGGGGCCATACCATATCGAAATCTCAGGTATCGACGATTGGTGAAGAAAATTCTAGGGTCTTTGACTCACGACTCGCGAGGTCGTGAGTTGTGAAAGGTGCTTGCATTTAGGCACGTATGTGGTCCTATCGAGATAGGGACTAAAGAGAGGGAGCTAGTGCTTTATCGTTAAGCGGCAGGTAGATCTGGATGGTCAGAATCTGCGCGCTCAGATCTACGGCCAGGGTTTCATTCTAGAGCCCCCTCGCCATTCTACCTTTAAGATTGGACTCACTTGTATTGTTGTGTCGCGAAACACAAAAAGGCGCCTGGTTTGTTTGGCCCGTGGTCCTAACCCACGATCACAGGGAGGTGAACAGGGAAGAACTGGCCTGCACTAGGCCCTCGTAGGACTTTGAGGATTTTGTCCCTTGAGGAAAAGCGAAAATTTTATTATGCCGTAGTGGGTGTGTTACAAATTGGTATCAGAGCATGGTTACAACACTCGGCCTGCTTGGGCTCATGAATGAGTTGCTCAGAAGCTCCATTCGGAACACTCTTAAAAAGAGTAAACCCCCCTGTCTTAACCTTCCTAATCAAAAGACGAAGTTAAGAATGAAAAACCCCTATTGTGTGTGTGTACATGTAAAAATATGAATTATGTACTGATTATAAATGAATATAAATATTGAATGACAACCAGTGTTTTTCCTTTTTGCACACAAGCGGAAGATCAACCGCAGGAAATTATCAACGCATAGTATGGTGACTCACCATGAAGTGGGAGAAGGCTCCCACAATAAAGATGAAGAGTCTGACGAAAGGAGGGAAGTAGGGACCCCTCCAGATCTAGCCGAGACTGTGAGGAGTCTCATGGTCGAATTACAAAGCTGCAAGGCTGACAATGAAAGGATGGTGAAAGAACAAGAAAAAAAACCAGAAATTAACGCAGTTTTACTGCAGAGTTTATCCAATCTACAGAGACAAATGCAGCATGAACCTGAAACTCAGAAACATGGTCATATTAGTGGCCACACTGAGAGGAGCACCTCGAAAAAGGTCCACCCCAGAGGTAAAGGACCAGTGACAAGTGATTCCTTTGAGAAGGAAGCTGGTGATTCAGAAGGCTCTTCTAGCAGCAGAACCAGTTCCTATTCACGAAAGAAACAGAAGAAGCAAAAGCCTTCCAAAGGTAAAAAATTCAAAGAATTCAGAAAGGCCAAACCACCCTCCTTCGACGGTGAAATAAAGAAGGGAGAGGAAGCAGAGGCCTGGCTGCTTGGACTAAAGAAGTATTTCAGAGTCCATGACTTTTCAAAAAATATGAAGGCCCGAGTGG
>SNQJ01S0047436.1:100241-127855 GCA_010110895.2 Picea sitchensis | reverse complement strand
GTCTTCCCCTGAGGGCTTTCACCATAAGGGGACCACTTTGGAGTTCATCCATATTTACTTCTTATCAACCATCAAAAAACAATAATGAGTCATATTTACATCAAACAATATTGGGTCCATTACCCAAACCTTTTTTCTATGGGGCTTTCTTCAAGGGTTGACATCAATGAAAACCAACCTTAATCAACAGCCACATGTCATGTTGAGGTCATCTGTCATACTGTTGACGTCATATATTGATTGTTGACTTTTTACCATTGAATTTGACTTGTTGACTTTGACTTTTTTGCCTATTTGATCTGATCTTCAGATCGCGATAACTTATGCATACAATGTCCATTTTCAGAAAAAAAAAAAAAAAAAAATATGGTCAGAATCGGCTCGACGAGCCCGATGCAATGGTACTAGTTTCGTTCGATTCCAATAACTTTGATTTCTAGGCATTTTTGGATCCATTTGGATCACCTATTTGGAGGAGAAATCAGTTGGATGAGAAAAAGACAAGATGTAGTGGCACTTTCAAATATAGAAGTTGAATACACGACAACCATGCATGCAAGTAAGGAAGCAGTATGGTTACAAATATTGTGTTCAAGTATTGGTTTGGTACAACAAGCTGTAAGGATAGATTGTGATAGTTAGAGTGCAATTTTTCTGGCAAATAACCCGACTTATCATTAAAAGACAAAGAATATTGATATTCAATATTACATTTTGAGAGAGACATGGTTTAAGAAAAGAAAGTGTGGTTTATGAAGGTCGAAACTTTGAAGAATGTTGCAGATTCATTAACAAAATCTATGAGCACTGAGAAGTTCTCTTGGCGTAGAGGAACTATGGGCATTGTTTCCCTGGATTGTTGACTATGTAACCATGTAACCCCCTATATGCAAAGAAAACAAAAAGTGGGAGAATGTTGGGTATGTGTTATATTATTTGCATGACTAGCTCTAGTTTATGCTACGTTGCATCGAGCGTGCAGGGGGGGTTGAGGGAAAAAAAAATTCCTCGAGAAACGTGTCTCATTTTTTCCTCGTTTTTTGTGTTGCCTCGATTTTCATGTTCAGTGTTGGATGGTTTTTTGGCACATGGTTTTTTCCGAAGGTTTTCTATTTCTAGTTAAGGAATTAGGGTTTTTTACTAATCCAAGTCATTGGGTTAGGATTTTGGATGTCATTGGCTCCTATATGTATATTTCATTGTAAACAATGTATCACTATGAATGAATACAAAATGTGCTGGTTTTCTCGGTTTGGGTTTCCAGGGGAAAATATATATGTGTAATGTGTGTATTTTCCATTTTATTTTTTTTGTTCTTTTATTGAAAATTTGTTTCAATAAATTATTGTACAAGGTTAAAATCTACAAACATAGCATAGGTATAACTATAACAAAGAGAAATGTTCATCTACATCAAAACATGTCCAAGTGATCCACTGTAAATAAATGATTCACTTCCCAACAATACATATCTTATGTGAGTATCACTTTCAAATGAGATTATGAAATTAAAAGGATTGTTGGCCCTTGACCAAGTTTTGGGAGATCCTTGGTCATATTGACCTGTTTTTGGGACCTCGATAGGTTGTTGAAGAAGGAGCGCAAGATGAAGCAGAGATCATGGGATCTCGTCCCCCTTTTTTTAGGGCTTTTTGGGTTTTGGGATTATGTAACGGGTATGGGAATGTTGGCCCATGGGTTTACCCATGCTTAGGCCCACTTTTGTAATGTATATATAGAAGACTAGGCGATGTAATAAGTGTGGTGGTGAGTAGTGCTAAGTGCTAGAGATCAGATCTGTGTGATCAAGGGATTGTAAGATTGCTAATTGCTAAGTATTTGCTTGGTGTGAGACTTACAAAGCTACGTGCAAATCATTGTAAGAAGGCTTGGTGTTGTACCCTAGCTTGAAGAAGGAGGATCTGGCGGAGTGCGCACAGATCTCCCGTCTTCTAAGGAGTAGGATTTTGATGTTATGTGCCTATAAGAAGCTTTACCAAGATAATAAAGAAGAAGAGTTGGTGGACGTAGCCCCATGGTGGGGGGGAACCACGTACATGTTGTGCTATGCTCTATGTGATGTGTTTATGTCTTTACTCGCTAAGTGCTTTGATATAGATAGATAGGTATGTTTATGCATTTTGTTAACGATGTATATGGATGTTAGATCTGACCTATGTGAACTTGCTTGGTGCTTAAATCTGCTAGATCTAATCTATCTCTTTATGTTAAGTGCTTAGATATGTTAGATATGAATGAATGTTGTGATGCTATGTTTTATCTGCGGAGTAGATACTAAGTTGAACGCTGATGAATTGTAGTTGCTAAGTGCTCTATCAAATATTAGAATCACAGATTTGTGTCCAAGATAAGGTTGCAGACAATGGATTCCAACAACCACCCCTGCCTCTACCTTGGGTGAGACTTCATGTAACACCCATGTTTTCCCCAATTTGTAATTAATCATAGAATAGAAATTACCATGCTAATGCATGAGGAAAATGTAAATGTATTATTGTTTGAGTTGCCAATAACTAACTGTGGGGGTGAAGCCTTGAAAGTATTGGCCATGATATTACTAGAGGAATAATGTGAAAACTATAAGAGAGGGTTCATATATCAAATAACCCCAAACCTCCCTTGATAAGGATGACAAACGTCCTTTGAATCCCAAGGAAAGAAAATCAGTCAATGAAGAAAGGACCAGTGGTTGAATCACCAACCACCCCCATGAATGGAAACTTGGGCTATTAGTTCGAAGTACCACAGGGACCTACAGACTTGAGCTTCCTTCTAACGGAAGGAACAGGATAGGTCGGAAAAAACCTTCCAAGGTAAGAGGACACACACATGGGAGAGGAGACGCCAGACACCCGACACCAGACGACGAGGGCGCAAGCTCACAAGGGAGAAGCACGAAGCTCTCCAACAAATCACAAATAGAAGGCCGCGAGATTGATGCCAAAGAGCATCTGAGAAACCTCGTCGAGGCCACAACCGAGTGAGAAAGCTCCAAGTTGCAGAAAATAGGAATCGGACAAAAGCTGAAACAGAGAGAGAACCTTCAAGAACTGTGAGAATTCCCTAGTGATATCATGGCTTGGCATTGGGGTGGCCAGAGTGCTAAGAATGAATGCCTCTGTGCCTATGGTTAGGTGGAAGGACGAACACCCACAGTCAGTTGGTTGGTGGCAACCTGTAATAAATAAGTGATTTCTTACTCTGTGTAATTTAGCGGTAACTGGGCATGAATTTGGTTATACTGGGTATGTTTCGGGAATTGCGCGGAAGACTCTTCTAAGAGTCAAGCCTAGAAGAAAGAGAACAAAGCTCTTAATTCCTTCATAGATGAGAAATCTCAGGAGGGACAACACTTTTTGTAAAGTGTTGGTGAGACCCAATAGCCGACTTGCAGTAGAAGATCGAAAGCTGAGACCTTTGAAGCGTCGAAATCTTCCGAAATTGGGAAGAAAGCGTGAGCTCAGGGAGGAGATACAGCTACCATCAGATCTCGAGTGGATATTTGATAGCCATCAGATCCAGGAGAAGCTGCATGAGATTTAAACCTCGCATACGCAAAGGTGAGGACTCATCAAAGTCTCGAAAAGATCAGGACCGTCCATTTAAGAGGACACGTGGCAGAGGTCCGAACCCATCGGGGCTTTGGATACCAAAAGATTGAAGGACTAGAATCGTGGAGTCGCTGCATCGCAAACTCCCAGTTTGCAAAATCCCAATACAGGAGAGGAGCCATCGAATTTCAGTATTTTGGCTATTCAGAGTTCGGGACGTAGAGGAGGCTGTGGTCTTAGTACGGAGAGTTTCAAACTCTCGATACGCGAAACAACAAAATCATCGGGATCGTCCATTTCATAGGACACGTGGCAGAGATCCGAACCCATTGGGGTTTCAAATACCAGGAGGTTGGAGGACCAAGAGTTTGGTCGCAGCGGATTCATGAAATCACAAATCCCAAAGTCCCAAAAGGTGCACATAGTTGAGGTTTCGGGGAAATCCACGAAAGGAGATTTCGGTAATTTGGTTATCGGGAAAACGAGAGGTAAGAGTTCTAAACTCTTGACTCATAAAACCTTGAAAGGATCTGAGCCATTGGATCAGGAGAGGCTTTGAGTCGTTGACCTCACTTAGGAGAAGGAGGACCGGAATTTCGGGATTCGGCACTTCGGTACTTCAGATATCGGGTGTACGAGAGGACAAGGAATTGGAGGAACAGGATTCGCGAAGTCCTGAAACGCAAAATCCCAAAAGTGTTTTATGGAGTAGTGTYGGGTCACGGAATAGCAACAGGTTTCGGCATACCGGGGTTCGGGATTTCAGAAGTTCCAAGGACAAGAAATCAGGGCGCTTTGTATTGAAAATCCCGAAGTCGCGAAACGTGACATATTGTTGGAGTGGGTGTGTGAAATCGTGGATAAGTATTGTTTGTAACGGAATCGCGAAATCGTGAATTCTAAAACCCCGAAAGGTTGTGGGTCGTCGATCCAGTTGGATCGTAGCCATTGGTTCAAGAGGGACATGGACTGTTGATCTCTCAGCAGAGATATTTTGGTATTTCGGCTACCAGGGTTATAAAGAGTAAGAGAGTCGGGACTCTTGATCCATGAAATCCTGAAAAGATCCAAACCGTCGGATCAGGGGAGGATTACATCCGTTGATCTCCCTTTGGAAGGGAACTTCGAAGATTTTGGAGTTTCGGGGATTTGAAAGGGAGAGGAAGAGACATTGCATCGCGATTCCCCAAATCGTGAAAAGCTGGTAAGTGCCTTGTCGATTAAGCGCGTGGTCACAAAACAAGGTCACATGGACAAGACCCAAGCGGGGAGCTTGTCACTCACCATCCCTTTCGAGGTTCAACATTTCGTCATTTCGGGGTTTGAAGAGTCAAAAGAATTGACTCTCTTGCATCGTTGAGTCGCGAAATGTGAAAGGCACCTCTTGCCTTGGCCTATGGTCATAACCAACGATCACATGGAGGTGGATAAGGGAAGAGCTAGCCTATGCTAGGCCCCCATAGGAATTCGGTGATTCTATCCCTTGAGGAAAAATGAAAAACTTATTATGCCGTAGTGGGTATGTGACAAATTGGTATTAGAGCATGGTTACAACACTTGGCCTGCTTGGGCTCATGTACGAGCCGCGTAAAGAGACAGTGTTATCTACATTTTATCTTTAAGAAGAAGGACCGCAGAATGAAACTGTAAATTGGGAATTTCTTTAACCCCTCTGTTAAAATGGTAAGTACTCTTATAGGAGTCGGATGCACCGATCAATATTACTGATAAGACCTGAGTGTGAATAACAGAGGTGGAATAAATTGTGCTATGGAGCATCACGAGCAAGACAAGTGACATGAACTGAGTTGTTCTGTTATAGTGTGACGATGGCTACCTACTAAAGCAGGTAGAGTCTCTTGCAATTGAGACGGCTAGTTAGGTAAGAATTAAGATTCAAATGAAGAACTCCTTCATGATTTGGGAAATCGGGTAAGGACTAGTAGGATCCTTAGAAAGTTATAATTACTCCATTATTAAAAGACTAAACCCTGAGCATATAACTCCTCATGATTGAGAGGACTGATGAAAATATATAGGGTCAGGTTACCTGACCTATAATGGTTAGAATTGACAACAAGGATAATCTATGTAAGCAAGATTAAGAAGAGTCCTTTGGGACTGTTGCTAATTCCCAAGAGTGATCCTTATTGGTTGTTCCCATAAAGAAAGGGCAGCATTCGTATGAGTTATCACTACGAGATTTGTCCTGTCAAAAACTAAAAATATCAGGAAGAATAGTATCTGTTAGATTGGAATCAACGAGATCCATTGATCTAGAGCTTCGAGGTTTTGTCTATTGGGAAAATAGAAGTGTAGACTTTCCAAAGTCACGCCAGGTAAATCACCAATTCAATCAAGGCCATTGTTTAGCGGATGACATGAACCATAGATACAGTGTAATCAGATCTTCGGGAGTCGGAGGTTTAGAAGTCAACGGGCAGAGTTTTGAGGATTTACATGTCACGAAATCCCGACATCCAACCTTAGCCGTTGGATCGAGACAGGCGATGGATCGTGGATATGACGCATACACTTTCAAGGATTCGAAATCGGGAGTTAAGGGGTAAGGACTCTGCTAAATCCCAAACGGTGGAAAGTCGGGATTTGATCAAGACCGTTGATTGGCAGAGAGATCTGTACTGTGGAATCCAGGTGGTCGGACCCGCATGGATCAGAAGTTTGGGAAACGGTGGAGCGTTGTCCACGGATTCGCAGAAACGCGGGATCCCGACGCATGTCTGGGAGTTGACCCCAGGTTCCGAGCGAAGGGTCATGGGAATAAAAGAGCTGAGAAAAACTTAGATTTGGTCTTTCAGGTTTTCGGATATCGGGGATTGAGGAAACAGATTTCCTTGCAACAGGAATTCTGAAATCGTGAAATGTGAAGCACCTTTTTGTTCGGATCGTGGTCACCGTCAGTGGTCACGTGAGGAGAAGGCGTGAACTCGCATGATGAATACTTAGTTGTGTTCAATTGTACTTGAGTGCATGAGTTTAATGCATTATGAAGCTTCATAATAGGAAGCCTGATATTAATACCGGTAAGGTATGAATGATATTAAACGTGTAAGTAATACACATGTATGATGTAAGAGTATAATTATATTAGAGGCCCAATATGATTTCCCTGATGAGTGAAACGTGAAGAAAGTATTGATTTTGTCCGGATTAAATGAATACTATGGAGGCATAGCTGACTCCATTCTGGGGAGTCATGAAAGTTTTGTTCCAAATAATAGCCTGAGGGGAATGTGTTCCATTTCCTCAGGAAGTACCAATATAATTAGATAAAAGGGTAAATGAGCAAAGATTCTCTCTTGTCATAATAAGAGACAAATGATTATGCCTTTGAGCATCACATGAGAAGGATTGTGAATGAATCTAAATTGACTGATCTTAACAGTAAAGATGCAGGTGGGCTGTAAAATATACCTATGGCAACTGCACACAGGCTTACGATTATGAGTATAGCTAAGTACATCGTGGATGTAAGTTATCAAAAACCTAGAACATGTGTTGATGCATAATCTGGAATACATACCAGAAAGGTATGTCTATGTCCCTTAAAGAATGCTTATTAACAAGCTGAAGCCAATTCGAGCTTGAGGCCATCACAGATAGTGATGGATATGCAACAAGGAAGTTGTATGCTGAAGGAGTTCCTGGTGGAGGAACTGTGTAAGGACTTTGTCAGAAGAACAGAGTCACAACCCTAATAATTGTTGAAGGTTGGACAATGGGCTGCAAGACCTGTTCATATATAAGAATCCTGGATTACATTTTGAAATAATCATGTAATTAATAGAACACTAACAACTTAATATTGATCATTTTGATAACCGAATGGAAGTGTGTAGGATGCACATGTTCATGATTCATTATGAGAAAAGAGTTGTTATTAAATCATGTTGTAGTATCCTAAAAAGGGTTAGGGTGAGGCCTAACCAAGGCTGTTCGGGAAAGAGAAGTTGTGGAAACTAGTATAGCTGGTAAGAGGCAAGTAAATCCCCTGAGTATGATTAAATGAATAAACGAGTACGTTTAACTGATGAGGCTGGGTTGAAGCTGTGATTAAGAATAGGCAGTGAGACCTTAGAGATAACTTGACTAGGATGGAAATCCCCAGGCAATGTAGAAAGAATTTGAAGAAAGGGAGAGCCCTCATTTCTTTCCTTGCTATGAATTATGTTTTTTATGGGATGAGAAAGCTAGTACATTGATGAACGAAAATGTTTTGACACCATAGTAATGATGGTTGTAATACTGTGAAAAAAATTGAGAACTGTTGTGTTGCACTTATGGAAACATTTAAGGATGTTTATGAATTTGAATGTTATGATACATGCATTAGGTTTAATATTATGACTAATGCAATTGTGTCTATAATGATGCATGTTGTGTATAGAAATAAATTGGAGCTATTGAGGAAGACAATTGCCAATGACGGGCAACCTCAAACAGAGAATGACCAGGAGAAAGCTGCAAGTGAAAGGTTGTTGACGGGGCTATAAAAGCCCCAATAAAGCACTGGTGATGAGGTAAAAATAAGAAAGAGGGTGCTAGCATCCAAGAACCGGTATAAAGATATTTGCGCCTGTGTGGCACAAGGTATGAAGCGATTTGGTAGGAACCCCTTCTAAAATATTTTATTGTCTTAGTGTTATGCATGAATTTTGAAAGGCAGTGGTATGCCTTGGATACCCAAGTAAGGTATGAATCAGGATGAAGAACTTGAATAATGGAGGTATGAACCTCTGGTAGTAAACACCGTTTATAACCATTGGAAGAATTCATGAATTGATATGTCATGAATGCATTGACAATCAAGGAATGCGTAAAGGAATACATGTGAAAATTTTGAGTTCGTGTGTATTTGATTTGGGATCGTGATCGGACTATANAGAAAGCTGCAAGTGAAAGGTTGTTGACGGGGCTATAAAAGCCCCAATAAAGCACTGGTGATGAGGTAAAAATAAGAAAGAGGGTGCTAGCATCCAAGAACCGGTATAAAGATATTTGCGCCTGTGTGGCACAAGGTATGAAGGGATTTGGTAGGAACCCCTTCTAAAATATTTTATTGTCTTAGTGTTATGCATGAATTTTGAAAGGCAGTGGTATGCCTTGGATACCCAAGTAAGGTATGAATCAGGATGAAGAACTTGAATAATGGAGGTATGAACCTCTTGTAGTAAACACCGTTTATAACCATTGGAAGAATTCATGAATTGATATGTCATGAATGCATTGACAATCAAGGAATGCGTAAAGGAATACATGTGAAAATTTTGAGTTCGTGTGTATTTGATTTGGGATCGTGATCGGACTATAGCCGGCAGCATGGTCCTACTGTAAGAATCAAAGAAAACGAATAAACCATATGAGGAAAAGTTTGGTTAACTTCCAACACCCCATGGCCAACAACCGGTCATAAAGTGTGACGAAATCGAAAAACAATGCAAGAATGTATTGGGTATGAATGTGGTCATGGATATTGGCACAATTGTTAAAACCCTTTTTAAATGTTGAACTACGTTTTGAAAAGTTTGGTATGTTGAAATGAAACTAACAATTGTTTGGTTGTGTAAAGAATGAGTTGCAGGAAGCAAAGAGACTTGGATATGGCAGTGTTGTAAGTCCATATGGAAGATCGATTGCCTGCTGAGCCAAACTGCAAGGGATGGAAGGAGTCCTGGATATGGTGGAATTGTAAGCCCATAAGGAAGGCCAATTGCCCACTGAGCCAAACCGTTATGGGAAGGAAATTCCCATAATTATGAATCTGGTTCCTGTGCGGAACAAATATGAAAAACAAGTCGCAAGTTTGGAAAATCCGTGGGTGACAGTTTTGCAATAAAATTCTGAAAGTTAAAATTTATAATGATGTCTCATGAATTTTATATACCTGTGGTACAAGTGGGAAGAAAAGACATGTCCAGAAAGGAACAGATGAAGGTTGCCAAAGCTAAAGATGATGAAAAAGGGCTACTGCTGAGCCATGAGAACCCCGTGATAAGTCATGATCACCTGAAATAAATTATGTTGAGGTAACACAAGCCAGAGGGATGCCTCGACAGAGAAGTCTGAGGGACGCCTCGATTGTAAGACTCGATAGAGTCTCTAAGATTTTCCTATGTGAGAAAACCTCGGCAGGGAAAGATGGATCGCCCAAGGGACTGTATAAGAGTGAAGGGGATGCCTGAGCCTGGGCCTGGAGGATGAGTCACTGAGGGGAAGAGGAGACCTTAATAATTATTGTAAACTATTGGGATCATGCACACAGTGGGTAGTTTCCCGTGCAAAAAAACCTTGGAAAGGAAGATAAAATCATGGTAGCTCTTGTGAACTATTGAATTGAAATCATGCACCCAATGGGTACGTCACGGGAAGTGATGAGCATGGATAACAAAAAATACTATGTGGATACAGATCCACAAACTGCATAGATAAGTATTGTGCTAGAATATGAAATTTTCCTTTTGAATTTTGAACAACAGTGAGATGTTTTCGCACAAAATTGTGATTAATGTGCTTGTTGTCTAAGAATTATTGAAGGCAGGTGACAAAGACTAAGATTATGAAAGAGGACCTGATCGTGGATGAAGTTCAAGACTTATGAAGTGGCTGAATGAGAAAGGCATCACAGGGGTTTTGAGAAAGAACACCGAGGACGGTGTTCCTTTAAGGGGGAGGGAATTGTAACACCCCTTGTTTTCCCCAATTTGTAATTAATCATAGAATAGGAATTACCATGCTAATGCATGAGGAAAATGTAAATGTATTATTGTTTGAGTTGCCAATAATTGACTGTGGGGGTGAAGCCTTGAAAGTACTAGCCATGATATCACTAGAGGAAGAATATGAAAACTATAAGAGAGGGTTCATATATCAAATAACCCCAAACCTCCCTTGATAAGGATGACAAACCTCCTTCGCATCCGAAGGAAAGAAAATCAGTCAATGAAGAAAGGACCGGTGGTTTAATCACCAACCACCCCCATGAATGGAAACCTGGGTTGTCAGTTTGAAGTACCACAGAGACCTGCAGACCTGAGCTTCCTTCTGACAGAAGGAACAGGATAGGTCGACAAAAACTTCCCAAGGTAAGAGGGACATACACACGGGAGAGGAGATGCCAGACACCCGACACCAGACGAGGAGGGTGGAAGCTCACAAGGGAGAAGTGTGAAGCTCTCCAACGAATCATGAACAGAAGGCCACGAGCTTGATGCCAAAGAGCATCTGAGAAACTTCGTCGAGGCCAAAACCAAGTGAGAAAGCTCTGAGTTGTAGCAAACAGGACTCGAACAGAAGCTGAAACAGAGAGAGAACCCTCAAGAACCATGAGAATTCCCTGGTGATATCATGGCTTGGCACGGGGGTGGCCAGAGTGCTAAGAATGAATGCCTCTGTGCCTATGGTCAGGTGGAAGGACGAACACCCACAGTCAGTTGGTTGGTGGCAACCTGTAATAGATAAGTGATTTCTTACTCTATGTAATTTAGCAGTAACTGGGCATGAATTTGGTCATACTGGGTATGTTTTGGGAATTGTGCTTGATTTCTGAATGGGTATACTATGTCCCTTTCCTTACTTCTTGGTTGTATATTTAGGCCAATAAGAAATTTTATGGATAGGACATGATTGGTACTCGTAAATGCTTGTGTCTTGTGGCTGCTTGAGTTAGAGTTGTTAACTGTGAGATCGTTGACCTTAGGCATAGTCTCATGTACACATGCTATCCTTCCTAGTTGTCTAGAGTCCCTTGGAGGATGAATTCCATTAATCTCAGGAGAGGTAGTGTAGTTATGCACTAGCTCCCTGTGAGGCAAGTAGAGGCCGAAACTCACCCAAGCCCTAGACTTGACGAATATGCGCAAGGGGTGCGTGGAAGACTCTTCTAAGAGTCAAGCCTAGGGGAAAGAGTGCAAAGCTCTTAATTCCTTCATAACTGAGAAAGCTCAAGAGGGAAAACACTTTTCGTAAAGTGCTGGCGAGACCCAATAGTTGGCTTGCAGTAGAAGATCGAAAGCTGAGACCTTTGAAGCGTCGAAATCTTTCGAAATCGAGAAGAAAGCATGAGCTCAAGGAGGAGCTACAACTACCGTCAGATCTCGTGTGGATATCCGATAGCCATCGGATCCAGGAAAAGTTGCACGAGGTTTAACCCTCGCATATGCAAAGGTGAGGACTCATCAAAGTCCCGAAAAGATCAGGACCGTCCATTTAAGAGGACATGTGGTAGAGGTCCGAACCCATCGGGGCTTTGGATACCGAAAGATTGAAGGATTAGAATCATGGAGTCACTGCATCGCGAACTCCCGGTTCGCGAAATCTCGATACAGGAGAGGAGCCACCGGATTTCGGTATTTCGGCTATTCGGATTTCGGGACGTAAAGGAGGTTGTGGTCTTGGTACTGAGAGTTTCAAACTCCCAGTACACGAAAGAACAAAAGCATCGGGACCGTCCATTTCAGAGGACATGTGGCAGAGGTCTGAACCCATTGGGGTTTCAAATACTGGGAGGTTGAAGGACCAAGAGTTTGGTCACAGCGGATTCGCGAAATTGCAAATCCCAAAGTCCCGAAAGGTGCACGCGGTTGAGGTTTCGGGGAAATCCCTGAAAGGAGATTTTGGTAATTTGATTACCGAGAAAACGAGAGGTAAGAATTCTAAACTCTTGACTCATAAAACCTCGAAAGGATCTGAGCCATTGGATCAAGAGAGTCTTTGAGCCGTTGACCTTTCTCAGGAGAAGGAGGACCAAAATTTTGGGATTCGACACTTCGGTACTTCAAATACCGGGAGTACGAGAGGACAAGGAATTGGAGCAATAGGATTCGCTAAGTCCCGAAACGCAAAATCCCGAAATGATTTTATGGAGTAGTGTCAAGTCACGGAACAAAAATAGGTTTCGGCATACCGGGGTTCGGGATTTCGAAAGTTCCGAGGACAAGGAATCGGGGCACTTTGTATTGAAACTCTCGAAGTCGCGAAATGCAACGTATTGTTGGAGTGGGTGTGTGAAATCGTGGATAAGTATTGTTTGTAACGGAATCATGAAATCGTGAATTCTGAAACCTCAAAAGGCTGTGGTCCATCGATCCAGTTGGATTGTAGCGGTTGGTTCAAGAGAGACATAGATCGTTCATCTCTCAGCAGAGATATTTCGGTATTTCAGCTACCGGGGTTATAAAGAGTAAGAGAGTCAGGACTCTTGATCCATGAAATCCCAAAAAGATCCAAACCGTCGGATCAGGGGAGGCTTATAGCCGTTGATCTCCCTTTGGAATGGAACTTCGGAGATTTCAGAGTTTCGGGGATTTGAAAGGGAGAGGAAGAGACATTGCATTGCAATTTCCTGAATCGCGAAAAGTCGGTAAGTGCCTTGTCGATTAAGCGCGTGGTCATGTAACAGGGTCACGTGGACAAGACCCAAGAGGGGATCTTATCACTCGCCAGCCCTTTCTGGGTTTGGCATTTCAGCATTTCGGGGTTTGAAGAGTCGAAAGACTTGACTCTCTTGCATCGCTGAGTCACGAAATGTGAAAGGCGCTTCTTGGCTTGGCCTATGGTCATAACCAATGATCACATGGAGGTGGATAAGGGAAGAGCTATCCTGGGCTACGCCTCCGTAGGAATTCGTGGATTCTATCCCTTGAGGAAGAACAAAAAACTTATTATGTTGTAGTGGGTATGTGACACTTCATCTGCTTCGTAGGTGTTGCCGAAAGGGCCTCTAGTTAGGGTTTTGTTGGTGCATTGTTGTAGTGTTGAACCCTGGGTCTTCCCCTGTGCCAACAAATGGTTCTGTTGCCAGGACCTGAAACTGCGATTCTTGGGAACTAAGGAAAAATAGGCTTTGTGCAAAATTCGACCTGAAACTGTGGAAGCTTTGTGCGTAGATCTGTTGCCCTAGTGTGCAGCATTTTTCTTAACCTCTGAAGCTCTGTGCCAAGAAAAGAGGTTAGATCTGAAGAAAAGAGGTAAGATCTGGAAGTTCTATGCTCTGACAAAGGTAAGAATAGTGAAACGTTTTATATCTGAAAGCTTTGTGCTCTGTAAAAGTAAGATAAGTGGAAATTTTTGTTTCAACACTATGGATCTAGGTATGATTGACAGATTATGTCCTAGATAGAAAACTAGGGCACTGATAGATGAAAGAAGGTTTGATATGATTAGATCTAATAAAAATAGCGAAATATATGTTATACCTATGCATAGAGAGAATGTTTGGACTAACAAATGAATGTTGGATCCTAGAAAGAATTTTTTGCAAGTTAGCTACCATGATCCTAGTGCATAGTTCAGGAAAGGATGGGAATAATTTAAGAGAAAGAGAGGATTAACTTTTTGTTACAGTTGCAAAAGACTGGGACATATGGCTAAGGAATGCCCTGGTAGAAGACCTAGTTTCCTCTGTTGCAAATCTATGGACCATGAAATATTGGATTTCCCTAGAATGATATCCAAGCTGGAAAGGATGAATATGAGACAAGAAGACCATGAGAAAATTCAAGCAACTGAGATTATGGCAAAACCCCAGAAAGAATCAGAGAAAGTGTTGCTACAGATGAAAGAAACCTTGAATGACCATCGACATGTCAGCTTATCAAAGATCTTCAAAGAAAAAGCATGCATAGAATCAAGAATAGGAGACTTCGACATTGACTATGTTCTAGATGAGGAAACACAAGTGAATATCATGAAAGAAAGAATGAGGAAACACAAGTGATATTTCCAACCCCGAGCGTGTATGTCAGACAAGTTCACCGCTGCAGAGGAAGTTGTCAAAGAAGTTCTCATCGACCTCATGACTGAAAGAGTAATTTCGATTTCTACAGGTATACAAGATTCATCGACGCGAACAGTGCAAGCCTCTCCATAGAATGCACGCGGAGCTACACCATCGCAGCCATCAGTGGAAAAAAGAACCAAGCAAAAAGATGACCTAGCCAATACGAAGCTGATTCTGACCATATTTCCCGACTACATCCTGCCTCTGTTTGGCACGGTAAATCGTGATAGTGTTCCAAGATATTTTGAGTACACCATAGTTACTACGTACCTCTAGAAGGGGATACACGTAGTTCGAGTGCAACAGGACAAGATCACAGTGTTGAAGTTCAGCAACTTCAACCTTGGAGATCGCAAGATATATGGTATGCTCACCCCATATAAATACTTGACTAGGATGAAGGGAAAGAATTCAAAGATAATTCCCCATTCATGGACGATGAACCTCACGCAGTCCAACCTGTTGAATGTCATGAAGATCCCACACTTCGGGAGAAACTAGGAAGTCAATGCTTGTGTCAAGATGTTACTGACATGTTACCATGGCGGCTACTTATGTCTAGACCGTCATATTACAGTCGACCCAACACCGATCCACAGGATCACAGGACTGAGTATGCAAGGACCCAACCCACAAGAATTTTATCTGGGAAAAGCTGCAGATCGCGCACTAGCACAAAAGATCAAGGATACATACGACGATGTTGAGAAAGGGACATGAGGCTACAAGGTAGCTTCCATCCAAAGTGGTGCAGTGCGCCTAGCATGCCAACTGATAGTTGGAAAGTTAGTAAGGAAAAACTGACCTACACAGGTCACCGACTTTGTCATTGACCTCGTAGGGAAGTGCACGAAAGGCCTATAGATGAACTGGGTGAAGTACCTAGTTAATCAGTTGGAACTAGACTGTCGAGAAGCACAAGATTAGGGTTATGAATTTCATTTCAGCTGGATCCTAATCCTCATTGCCTTTGTTTCCTGGGAGATGTCAGAAGGTGTAACCTTCCTATATATAGAGTCGTTCGAACCACTTGCTGTGAAGTTTGCTACCCTTTGGTATTCAAGTGATATGAACAAACAGTGGCAGTCGAATGTTGTGTTTCATACATATTACCTCAAGCTAAAGAGAGCCATGGAAGCTGAGCCTCGCATGACTCTGAACACCTTACAGAGATTCTGACCTCTGATGAATTTTAGCGCAGATCGGCACTTCATCTACATTACAGCGCGAGTAGATGAATACAAAGAGTAGCTCAAGTCATATTATAAACTTACAAAAGAAGACCTTGAGGAGATCACTAAGGAATGGTCTGTTTAGCTCCTTATCCCCATATTATAAAATAACAGATGCAACAAGAAAAACAACACTTGCTTGCAGAGCAACTCGAAGTGAAAGAAGCGATTAGCAGAGCGCTTCGCTCTGTGACAATATTATAAATAAAGGCAGAGGACCGAGTCACACATCAAGTAGAGCATCTCGCAGAAGCTATCCATCAGCTACAACAACGCATAGTAGACTTAGAGATCCGCACAGTGCCTGAGACTCCGCAGGACGTAAGAGATCAAAGAGAAGAAGCCGCCCAAAGCGCAGTTGAAAGGATAAAGGCCCTTGCCATGGAATGAAATCAGTTGAGTAATCGCAGTGCCCAGATGTAAGAGCAACTCACCGAGAACCCAGAATTGCAGGCATTGGAGTCACAACTCCAAGAAGTGAAGCAGCAAGCAGAGACAATACAGGTGCAGTTGAAGCCCCTGTCAGTTGTGGAAAGAATGAAGTGATCCCAAGAGAAACGCACTACCCAGCAGCAGATCCACACTATCTAGAGCAGAGTTATGGAAGTAAATCAAAGGCTCCAACCTGTACAATATAAGGCTTACCAACTATTCACAGACGTCGAAGGCTGAGGAGTAGAACTGGAGCAAGTTGTCAGTGCTGTTGAACAACGCCTAGAGGGACCTATCAATGACTCAGTCATCCAAGAGTTCGTTGAACAGGAGGTCANAGCCCCTGTCAGTTGTGGAAAGAATGAAGTGATCCCAAGAGAAACGCACTACCCAGCAGCAGATCCACACTATCTAGAGCAGAGTTATGGAAGTAACTCAAAGGCTCCAACATGTACAATATAAGGCTTACCAACTATTCACAGACGTCGAAGGCTGAGGAGTAGAACTGGAGCAAGTTGTCAGTGCTGTTGAACAACGCCTAGAGGGACCTATCAATGACTCAGTCATCCAAGAGTTCGTTGAACAGGAGGTCATGGCACAACAAGTCCAAGCAACTCAAGCCAAGCTCGAGGATTTTGAAGCAGAACTACCCAGACCAGAGTGACTCGAGACGAGTCATGGGTGAGTGTTGGGGGCATGTTATCCCTTGGCCAAGTTTTGGGAGATCCTTGGTCATATTGACCTATTTTTGGGACTTCAACAGGCTGTCAAAGAAGGAGCACAAGACGAAGCAGAGATCGTGGGATCTCAACCCCATTTTTTTAGAGATTTTTGGGTTTTGGGATTATGTAATGGGTATGGGAATGTCGGCCCATGGGTTTATCCATGCGTGATGTACCTTAGCTCGAAGAAGGAGGATATGGCGGAGTGCGCACATATCTCTTGTCTTATGAGGAGTAGGATTTTGATGTTATGTGCCTGTAAGAAGCTTGACCAAGATAGTAAAGAAGAAGAGTTGGTGGACATAGCCCCAGGGTGGGGGTGAACCACGTACATGCTTTGTTATGCTCTGTGCAATGTGTTGATGTGTTTATGTCTTTACTTTCTAAGTGCTTTGATATAGATAGATAGATCTGTTTATGCTTTGTGTTAATGATGTATATGGATGTTAGATCTGACTTATGTGAACTTGCTTAGTGCTTAAATCTGCTAGATCTAATCTATCTCTTTATGCTAAGTGCTTAGATATGTTAGATCTGAATGAATGTTACGATGCTCTGTTTTATCTGCAGAGTAGATACTAAGTTGAATGTTGATGAACTGTAGTTGCTAAGTGCTCTGTTAAATATTAGAATCACAGATCTGTGTCCCAGCTAAGGTTGCAGACACTTGAGTCCTGCAACCACCCCTGCCTCTACCTCGGGTGAGACTTCATTTGCTTCGCAGGTGTTGCTGAAAGGGCCAATAGTTAGGGTTTTGTTGGTGTGTTGTTGTAGCGTTGAACCCTGGGTCTGCCCCTATGCCAACAAGGACTAAGATAGACCTACAATCTCTATCTCTTAGTGCATTTTATTCTCCAGGCACCTACACAATCACTAATTCAGTGTTGGGATAAAATTCTCTCATCCATTACCCAAATAACTTGAACATTTCCCTCCTCTACAATTTAGTCCCTCAAGAAATCTATCCTAGCAAGGTTATTGGTTTAGCTAGGAAGAGTCCATCCCTTACACTCTCTAAGAGATCTAGGTAATTTGGTATCCATGGGAAACTCTAGTAATTAAGTGGCCATAAGAAAATCTTTACACCAAACTCTAAATCCCCTCTCAATAAACCACCAATTCTCCCTTAATGAGTGAAGTTTAATCTTTTGATCTTATACAAGACATCAATTTGTCTATATCGTTGCACATCCATACATGCATTTTGTGTCACAATACAAGTTTAGGATAGCTAATTCTATAACATGTGTGAGGAAGGAAGAAGAACCTTACAAAAACAAAATCACATGTTATATAACAAATGAGAGCACAAATTCCTCAAAAGGGATCATGGACTCCTTTTAGATATTTTGGGTAAAATGCGTCGGGTATTCTTATGATACATAGTGAGATGATTGGAGTCCATGGGTGAAACTAGTAAGGCATTTTTAATCTTCTCATCTTGTGGGTGGGATTATAGTAGTATGCATGTCCTTTATAGTTTTTTAATTTTTATTATATTTCTTATTTATAATTGTTTAACATAAATTGTATATAGTTTTAGTCTTGGATTTAACATTGGGAACCTTTACAAAGCATATTTGTAAAGTTTACATCATGAAGACGTTATAACTTAATGTAGATGTCTAAATACATGTCAAAATGTTCACATCATCAAAATACATACATAATATGATCAAATATATTTTAAGGGTCAAGGCTAGGGTATTACACTTGAAAAAAAAAAATCTTAGTAAACTCATGAGTTGGGTCATTGATCATGAACAAAACACATTCAATAAGTGCTTCAACCACACTGAAGCTAAAAATAGTGCATGGTCTCTTTCTAAATCACCAAAATTAAACATGAATTTTTTGATGAAACTTAACCTAAAAAAGCAAGTTAGGGAGGAAATACCAAAAATTATAAAAATAAACCAATTTATGTATATATAGGGAACTTGGATGAAACTTATCTAATATGGTAAAGTTAATAGTCACTTGTATGCATATCAGTGATCCAACATAAATGCAGATCTATAACATTATTGTTGAAAGTGATTCCCATATCATAATAAACATTGGCCACTAAAAATTTAAGAATATTAATCAAGGACAATCTACCATTAATTAAGGTTTTTAAAAGAATTAAATTTTTTGAATTTTTTTTAAAGACAATTTTCAAAGTTTTAAAAATAGTTTTCAATTTGAGAGACTCTTTTCCAGCATTGCCTTAAATAAATAGGTAATTAACATGCTAGCCAATATGGATGAGCAATGGGGATAAATTAGAGTAGTTATTTTTTAGAATGGTTGCATACTATAAAAGAATTATTATTCAAACAAATTAAAAGAATAAGAGAGTGGGACATATGAAACGATTAATTTTCTTTTATACTATAAAAAAATGAGAGAGTGGGGAGAGTAATAATAAAAAAAAAACAGCCCAAAGGGGTTGGATCCAATGGTGGAAAGCGAGGAGTTTTTCAACATTGGGCAAGGTTCAATTCTCATGAGGGCTTTACCTGGAGCCATGGGGACACCTTGAGGTAGTGGTCGAATGTGTGGTTGCACCCAGAGATACCATATTAAATGGTATCGTGACCCGTGCACACATAAGTGGATCAAAGCCCACCCCCATGTCCTTCAATTTTGAAGGTCAGCGGAGGCGGCTGGATGGTAAAGTCATTCTTGAAATGAAGGTCAGGTCTTGTGCTCAAACCCGAGCAAGGGCGTGGTCTAGCTGCAGAAAGCTTAACTGGGCCAAGCCCGCATTACAAGGTCAGCGGAGGCGGCTGGATGGTAAAGTCATTCTTGCAACGAAGGTCAGGTCTTATGCTCAAACCCGAGCAAGGACGTGGTCTAGCTGCAGAAAGATTAACTGGGCCAAGCCCGCATACCTTTAGCCCAAAGGGGTTGGATCCAATGGTGGAAAGCGAGGAGTTTTTCCCCGTTGGGCAAGGTTCAATTCTCATGAGGGCTTTACCTGGAGCCATGGGGACACCTTGAGGTAGTGGTCGAACGTGTGGTTGCACCCAGAGATACCATATTAAATGGTATCGTGACCCGTGCACACATAAGTGATCAAAGCCCACCCCCATGTCCTTCAATTTTGAAGGCCAGCGGAGGCGGCTGGATGGTAAAGTCGTTCTTGCAACGAAGGTCAGGTCTTGTGCTCAAACCCGAGCAAGGACGTGATCTAGCTGTAGAAAGATTAATTGGGCCAAGCCCGCATACCTTTATTTTATTTTATAGTGTTAATAAAAAGTTAAAAGATCGAACATAGAATGTGTGTGGAAAGCTTAGCTCGTGAAGGCGCATACGCTCTATTCTAGGGTTCGCCTCTTTCGCACTCATGCCTGGCCAGGGCGGAGGGGAGCCGTCGCCCCCTCCCTCCCCGACCTCTTCCTTCCGTAAGATTTTTGTAGCATGCAGCAAGAAGCTTCCCCCTACGGAACCCCCGAGCTTCGTGAAAAAACTGGACGCAGTTCCCGAGATCGCTCTTCCCCCGGACCAGCCTATGAAGGTCGCGATGTCTCTGGCAGATCGCGGCCTAGTCGGTCAGTTCATGGGCCTATGGCCCTCAGCCCGAACAACAGATAACTGGATTCAACGGAATTGGAGGCCTCTAATAACAAATAGCGTAACTTGCTACGCGATTGGGAGGGGTTTCTTCATCTTTGAATTTATTTCTCAGGAGGATAGTGATCTAATCTTCAGGAACGGGCCGTATTTCATGGTCACACAAGGTCTCTATCTGAATCGATGGACCCCTAGCTTCGATCCAGCCTTAGAAGTACCAAAAGACATCCCATTTTGGGTAAGACTCCCAAACCTTCCAATCCACTGCTGGAACTCTTCTTCGCTCCAAGATATTGGAAATGGCCTGGGACACTACATAGATAAAGCAAACCCAAAAGACCAGTACTCCTGCGCAAGGATCTGTGTGGAGGTGGATCTGGAGGTAGGCCTGCCAGAAGCGGTGAAACTAACGGTAGGGGACTGGTAGCACTTCCAAAAGATCGATTACGAGCAACTCCCCTTCAAATGCAGAGGGTGCCACGAATACGGACACTTCAAGCGGAACTGCCCAAAAAACCCAAGTACAGAGAAAGAAGGGGAAGACGGTTGGTAGAAAGTCAGGAAAGGAAATCCGAAATCAAAAGGACCAAGAAGTGACAAGCCAGCCCCAACAAAAGAAAATAACCCAGGAGGCAAAGAAACGGCCAACAGCTTCAATGTCCTGGATCAGGAACCTAGTGGAGAGCCAAGAAAGTCGACCCAGGAAGCTCAAGGAGAAGCTGAAGGAGGCACCCAATCCCCTGGGAACAGGAAAACACCAGAACCAATAGAGGACGAGATGTCAAACAAATCCCCCCCAAGGATCGGAGCGACCCAAGGCGAAGAGGAAGGGGAAATCTCTTACGGCAGCAAATCGGAAGGCGCAAGCGAAACCTGGGCCTCTCCAAAGAAACCAGGATGAGGCCAGAAATCCAAAAAATTCGAAAGAGACCAAGAAACCTACAAGGACGTTCTAAAAGGTGCCCAACCAACTATCAAGCAACTGATCAGTAGAAGGCAAACAAGGAAGCTCTTCAAAGCCTCCCAAGGAGGCCATTCCCCCCCCCCCAAGGTAATCAATGAAGCTAACCTTCTGGAACTGTAGGCGCCTCGGTAGAAAAAGGAAAGAAGAAGCTCTCAAAGATATTATTAAAACCTCGGAAGCGTACATCCTACTACTCCAGGAGACCAAGATGAGTCAACAGGACTCTCTCAAAGCTTCAAGAAACGCATGGAAAAACAGTCAAGGAATAGCTGAAAATGCCAGGGGTGCGTCAGGCGGTCTCTGCACGCTCTGGAACACCACCAAAATAGATCTGCTCGACTCATACACTCGCATGCACTGGATCCACACATCGCTCCTCCATAAAGACTCTGGGATCCAGGTAAATCTCATTAATATTTACGTTCCACAACACATAGAAGAAAAAAGGATCTGTTGGGAAACACTCCAAGACTTCCTTCAAAAAAATGAGCTAGATAACATCATCTTAGGTGGAGATTTAAATGTAACCCTAAGCCAAGACGAAAAGAGAGGCGGCACTATAGTCAGAGATCCAGCCAGAGAATGGGTGGAGGATATTATTACAACCAGGGAGCTAATAGATATAAAACCGATCAAGGGGCACTATACATGGTCCAATAAGAGGTTAAGTCATGGGCATATAGCTACCAGGTTGGACAAATTCCTCGTCCAAAGCTCTTACCTAACCTTGGGGTTTAATGAAGTAGCAGAAATCCTACCCCACAGCGCTTCAGACCATAAGCCTATTCTGTTAGAATTTAAATCAAAGCAAGGGAAGGGACCCATCCCTTTCAGGTTCAATCCGTCCTGGATTCAAGACAAAGATTTTCTCAAAATAGTGTCCAGCACGTGGATAGGCAAAGTCATTGGATCTGCCTCCTATGTATGGGAAGAGAAGCTACGGAGGTTAAAAGTCGCCATGAAAGCCTGGGCAAGAAGCCGCCCTGACCCAACCTCCTCACGCAGAGAGGCCCAAAAACTCCTTGAGATTCATCAGCTAGAGTTGGAACGCAAAGAAATCACCTAAGAGGACCTGCAGCAAGAAGTCCTTCTTCAAAGCCAATGGTTCAAGGCATGCAGGGAGGAAGAGAGTTACTGGAGGCAGAAATCAAGAAGCCTCTGGCTAAAGGAAGGAGATAAAAATACTAGTTACTTCCATAAGCAAGTAGAGGCTAGGAAACATTATAAGGCAGTCACAGAAATCCAAGTTCAAGACACAATAATCTCAGATCCAGAAGGTATCAAACAAGCAGCATTTGAAACATTCTCATCCCTCTATACAGAACCGCAAAGAACAAACATAGACCCCCAAAGGTACCCCCTCTCCATCATTCCAGCTCTCATAAACGAGGAAACTAAACGCAATCTGTTAAAGGAAGTTTCGCAGCAAGAAGTAAAGGAGGCCTTGGATCAAATCAATCCGGACAAAGCCCCTGGACCGGATGGGTTTACTGCAAGATTTTTTCAACATTGTTGGGTGATAATCAAGTCTGACCTCACCAAAATGATAAGGAGATCGCAATCAAGTAGCAAACTAGGAGGGAGCACAAACTCGGCCTTCCTGGCCCTCATCCCGAAGGAGAAGGGAGCATCCAATTTCAACTGATTCAGGCCGATCTCACTCTGTAACACTAGCTATAAAATCCTCACTAAGATTATAGCAAACAGATTGAAAGCAATTCTTCCCCATATCATCCCAGAAAATCAGGGAGGCTTCATTAAAGGCAGACACATTACTGACAACATCCTCCTGGTCCAAGAGGCTCTTCATTCAAGCATCCGAAGAAAGGACAAAGGTATGATCATTAAGCTCGACCTTGCCAATGCTTTTGATAGAGTCAACGACAGTTTTTTATTTGAAGTTATGAAGAAATTTGGTTTTGATCAAGCTTTTGTCAACTGGATTAAATCTTGCATAGGCTCACCCTGGATAGCTCCCATGGTAAATGGAAGAGTAACCAAATTCTTTCAAGCCTCTCGAGGGCTAAGGCAAGGGTGCCCCCTCTCACCCCTCCTTTACGCAATCCAAGCCTCTGTTCTAAGCTATCAGTTGGGGAATTCCCAAGCCCAAAGCACTCTGCAGGGTCTAAGAATAGCTCAAGGGGTGAAAGACATTAACCACGCTCAATTCGCGGATGACACCCTGCTATTAGGTGGAGCAAGCTCAATCATCACAAAATAGTTTAAGGAAGAACTTGAGGCATACACTTTAGTCTCAGGAAGCGAAATAATCAAAGCAAAGTGCAAAATATATGGCTGGAATATTACGCCCAATGTAATGTTCGGGATTGCAAGAGTTCTAGGGATGGAAGGTCACACCAATTGGGAGTCGTTCACTTACCTGGGAATCCCAATTTTTAAGGCCACCCCAAGGGCCACTCAGTGGAACCATTGACAAACTCAAGAAGAAAATTTCCAATTGGGGGGCGAATTGGCTCAATTTAGCAGGGAAAGTCGTCCTAATTAAGTCAGTTCTGGCCAGCATACCCATCTACCAGAGTTCAATGCTCCTAGCCCCTTGCTCCACAATACAAAAAATTGAAGCTCTGCAAAGACGCTTCCTTTGGGAAGGTGGGAAACAGACAGGAAGGAAATTGCATCTGATAAGTTGGGAAAAGTCCTCCAAACCTCTGCTGGAAGGTGGCCTCAATTTTAAAAATTCACGCATACAAAATCTTGCGTTAGGGGCAAAGCTTTTGTGGAACATAGTCTCTGGATCACTAACTTGGTGCAAATCAGCTCTCTGGAAAAATTACTTTAAGGGGTCGAGGGAACGCTGCTTAGAAACTCCCTACAGGCTCTCTAAAGGATTCCCTTTTTTAACTCTCTGCAAAAAAGCCTTGCCTCTCTTCATTCCTCACCTCACCTGGGTGCCACGAAATGGGAGGAAGATCAAAATCTGGAATGACTCAATCCTAGGAGACCCCCCTCTTGACTTGAGGAAGGACCTGCGACGTCTTGAGAACTGGATGGGGACCCAAAATTTTAAGACGCTTGCGGATATATCAGTTTGGGGCGAGGACAGACATCAGTCGTGGTAAGGGTGGGAAGTGAGCAATTTACCACCGGATTTAGAAGCGGAATGGAGGATCCTCAAACACTGCCTACAGGGGAAAGCCCCACTGAAAAAGAAGGGGAAGGATAAGAGAGGCTGGGGGGGAAATGCCAAAGACTATACCACTGCTAACGGCTATAGACTTTTTCTCAAGGTCCCCACCGCTCCAGAAAACCCACTTATCTGGAAAGCGATTTGGCATTCTAAGTCCATTCCCAAAATTGATTTTTTTATTTGGACACTTGCCCACAACATCATTCTTACAGGGGAAATTCTCCAAAGGAAAGGTTGGGCTGGCCCCCACTGGTGCCCACTCTACCAACAAGCCGAAGAAACTACTAATCACCTCCTCCTCAATTGTGCCTTTTCCAAAGAAGTTTGGAGGTTGACACTTGGGTCAGGAGCTGAATTCAACTTGCCAGAAGACATCAAAAGCCTCCTTCAGCATTGGGACAATCTGTACCCGTTCCAACATCGAACTCAAAGTCAAGCCGTTGTGCTTTGGAGAATCCTCCCAAAGTTTATTCTATGGAACCTGTGGCTGGAAAGAAACAACAGGATCTTCAGGGACAGGGCAAGGAGCGCACCCATAGTGGTAGCCAGCATCCAGGCACTGTTCGGAGAGAGCGCCCCTTACATATGTCAGTCCAAATACAAAGGGAAGCCAGATGAGTTGGAGGTCCTTTAGCTGGAGCAGTTCAAAATTCAAAGCGCAAAAGAAGTCACAGTCGTCACTCCAAGTACTGAGGATTGGGAAATAAGAAAAGAGAAACAAGAGTTTGACAATTGGAAGCAAGAAAGGAAGGCTTACATCCTGTCCTTTGACGGGGCCTCCAAAGGCAACCCGGGGCTCGCAGGTGGAGGGGGGATAATTGAGAGCCCCAGTGCAGAAATTATCGTTAGCTATGCCCTGGGTCTAGGTACTGAGACCAATAACATTGCAGAAGCCATGGCATTATGGCAAGGGCTTCAGCAAGCCAAAGAGCAGGGGATCCAGGAACTGGTCATCATTGGAGACTCCAGACTGATAGTCAAGGCCATTAATTTCCAGACTCAAACTCAAAGCACCAAACTTAATAATCTCCTGAGCAAAATCTATCTCCTTCTCACTAACTTCAACTCTTATGAGATATTTCATGTTTTAAGGAAGTTGAACGCGAAGGCTGATGTGGAAGGTAATAAAGGTGTTCTCCTTGCGCTAGGAAGCTTAATCCTCAGTGGAATGATGTCCATTGTGGAGATACTGTAATCCAAGGCGCCTCACGCGCATATCCAGCAAGTGGAGGGATGAGTACAAGGACAACAGGGGAATCGACCAAGATCGGCCAGACAAAGCCGAGCCATTGGAGGATAGCGACAGGGGGCGGTACCATGCTCAAGTGGACAACAGACAGGGAGGGGACAGGCGCACCCACTGCCCATACCTCTCAGCCTCTGCAGTCCAGGGCGCAATCATACGGGTCAAGGGGAGCGAGTTTAAAACAAAGACGCAGACTCAAGTCCAACTCAATCCTGTGGAGCGATTCCTCTGCCTGCGAGTTTGAAGAGCCTAGGAGTGCAACCCAGGGGACGACCAGAGCGATGGCAGCCAGCATAAGCAAGAAACCGAGTCTGGAGGAACACCTGAAGATCATGGACGCAACACTAGAGAATCTGAAGCAAATGTTGCAACACCAGTTAGACTTTCTGGAGAACCTGGACTCGGAGGCAAGTAGAAGGCTGGATCAACTGGAGCAAGACATTTCCACTACAAAGAATGGTTTCTCTGAAGAGCTCAACAAGCTTCACCATGAGCTTAAGAACCCGCAGGAAGAGTTTGAACTGAGAGTTGAGCAGTTGGAAGAGAAAATGGCTCAGCTCAACCGAGAGTGGAGGAATGAACCAGAAAGCTAGTTATGTCGTTACCTCTGAAGTAAATTCCACCCTTACTGCATCTTGGCATTTTGTATAGAGCCAAGGCTTTAAATAAAATCGCATTAGTTGGTTAGTGTTAGCTCCTTCGGAATATGGTAAATACATGTGTATCCAGGAGTAGTGTTAAGCTCCTCAGTGAAGCCCTGCCATTTTGTAATCGCATTCATGGCTGGTCCACACTTAATACAAATCCTCTAATCGTTTTGGTCAAAAAAAATAATAATAATAATAAAAACAAAACAAACAATATCAATTTAAAAATATAAATGAAAAAACAAACAATGTTAATTTAAAAATGTAAAAATATAAATGAAAAATAAACAATATCAATTTTAAAATATAAATAAACAAAGAAAAAAAAAAGATTTTTAACAAATTATCTAAAAAATATTATTATTTTTAATAAAAAAAAACCAATTTTACTAACCAATTATTTAAAGTTATATTTAAAATGTTATATATTTATGTGATTGAGTTTTTTTTCACAATCGTTTTTGTTAGGTGGGTCTCTCTTTTTCAAATTAAAAGGAAAATACAATGACTTTAGTTTCAACAACCACATGGGGGGCACTTGATACAATCATTTAGTATTCCTATCACAGTACACTGAAACTGCAACTGCCAAGGACATTGTAAGGTTGTATTTTTAAATTGAAAAAATAAAGTCAGCAACCACCCAATGTCATGCACTTAATACAAGTAATCGTATTCTTATCGATATGTCAGACATTTTATAAAGTTACATTTAATTCTTTTCCAACATTAATGATGGAATGAATTTTCGTTCAAAATACAACATTATCTTTAAATTCCTACAACCCATTTACAGACTCAATTATTCGTCTATGTCTATGTGTGGATGAAGGGATAGAATTTGATGGATAAATGATTGGTTATGAGGTAATTGGTCGTCAAATAAGGGATATAATTTGATGGATAAATGATTCGTTATGAGGTAAATAAAGTTAAAACTTTTTGAATACGGTAAATATTTTTTAATTTTGAAAATGAATAATGAAGTTATCTAAATTAAAATTAAGATATTGTTATTTAAAAATTTAACTCTGTGTGAATGGACGGATTCTGTTTTAAATACATAAGTGATCTACACATACATATTTTTGTCAAAATTTTAGAGATAGTTTGAATGTAACTTGAATTAAATTCCATACGTTATAAAATCTTATTTTAAAATTTCTATTCACATTTAAATTAATTTAAATATTCTAAAAACAATTATTATTTTAAATTAATTAAAAATTTAATTTATTATATTATTATATTTTAGAAAAAATTTAAAACCAATATTTTCATTTTCTTTTACA
>SNQJ01S0047436.1:77674-87846 GCA_010110895.2 Picea sitchensis | reverse complement strand
AGCTGATCTTAAGCAAATTGTGTCAACTACCCAGCTGATCTTAGGCATTTCTTGAGTTTCCTAAATCCTATAAATTGGATTATTCCTTTTTTATTTTTCATTCCATCAATACAGATTGATAAATTATTCTTTTAATATGCGAATCATTCATGATGATGGTTGACCCTGAATCTTCACATGGTATCAGAGCAGACGCTTCCTTCCGTGCTTGATTTCTGAGCAGGTGTTTTTTGAGAGATTTAATGGCTGTGAGCTGGGCGAACTTGGCCCCGGATCTTCCCACTTTCTTGGAATCCCGGGAGTAAAGAAATTTCTAATGGGGTGAGATTGCAGATTCCGTAGTCCCAAAAAAAACCCACCTAAAATAGACGTTTTACTCGCCTTTAGCCCACGTCTATCCGGTTCCTCCATCTATCCAGTATGAATGGGACCACCAACCTTCCTCACTGAGTTTTAAAACCCTGCTAAGCTTCTATTTTGTTTGACGGGTGGGAATGAGGAGATTGTGACTTTAAGGATTTAAATTTGTGAAGAAATTTGATGGGTCAAAAATAATCTCAAATTTGTGGTTGGGTTTAGATTTTAGAATGTATATTAATTATAATAATAATAATTTATTTCTAAAGTTACCCTTAAGTTAGATTGGTATATAAAATCTTCTTAACTTAACAATTTTGACTAATAAAATCTTTAAAATATAGAAGTTATGACTACAAAAGATTTAAATTAAAAAAATACAGACATTAACCAAAAAAAAAAGAAAAAACCAACCCTAATTTATAACCCATTTTAATTATGATGATTGTATACTGATTTCATTTCTGCATAATTTCTGCTTTGTTGAACTGGTGGAAAACAGGGGATTGCGACTCCGAAGGATTTAGATTTATGAAGTAATGAGAGAAGAAACCAACCCCAAATTTGTCACCGATTCTAATCAGGATGAATATATACTGTTTTAATTTTTCCGTCATGATCATTATTAATAAAAATTAGTTGTTTTTTAAATATATTTTATTTTATTAATAAAATAMACTTGAATTTATGCACTCTTTAACTTACTCCATCCTGAATGTCTAACCACTCATTGAATTGATGTCACTTTCGTATGGACTGGCAGGTGTACAAAGGGATATTTCCCGCTGAGGGACAAATGGTGGCTGTGAAAAGGGCCAGGAAAGAGTCTAACCAAGGTGGTGCAGAATTTAAGACGGAATTGGAATTGCTGTCTCGGGTTCATCATAAGAATCTGCTGGGACTGATAGGATTTTGTCTCGAGCGAGGCGAGCAAATGCTTGTGTACGAGTACATGCCAAACGGATCGCTCAGAGATAATCTCTCGGGTAATTTTCTTCTCCTATCTCGTCCTCTTTCTGTTTCCTGTCCGTCTGATTAGTCCAGATCAGAGAATTTGTCCGCGATCCGACAAAAATGTTTTGTCTCTTTCCGTTTCCTGTTTTTCTGATTAGTCCAGCAGAGAATTTGTCAGTTTTTGGATAAAATTGTTTTTTCTTATTTATATTTTAATTTTAATTTTTAATGATGATGATGATTAATTTTCACTGAGATTGAATTAGTTTGGATCTTAACAAGGTAAGAGGGAGATTGAATTAGTTTGGATCTTAACAAGGTAAGAGGGTAAGTGATTATTTGTGATTTTTTAGAATTTTGTTTATGTGCTAGAAAATATTAAGATAAGCTTTCCAAGATCACCATAGTTTTATTGAGTTTAAAGATTAGAAAAGTTGATAGCCTGGACAATCTAAAAGAAAGTGTTTTTCATCTTCAAACTTTCACATAAAATTTAGAGTTTTAAGCAACCACAAAAATGTTTTGTGTCTTTTTGTTTCCTGTCTCCCTGTTTCCCGTCTCCCTGATTAGTCCAGCAGAGAATTTGTCCGCAATCTGACAAAATTGTTTTGTCTTGTCAATTAACAGGTAAAACTGGAATTCGTCTTGATTGGTGGAAGAGGTGTTGTATTGCACTCGGGTCAGCGAGGGGATTGGCGTATCTTCACGAGCATGCAGATCCGCCCATAATACACAGAGATGTGAAGTCGACCAACATCTTGCTGGACGAGAATATGGTTGCCAAGGTAGCCGACTTCGGACTTTCCAAACTTTTTGCAGACACAGGGCATGAGGGTCATGTATCAACTCAAGTCAAAGGAACTATGGTGAGTATCAGCACTCTTCCAAATTCTAAAGTGTTAGCATGTATGTGCATGTGCATGAATCGAAGTTAAAATAGTTACTGGCATGGCTCTACACGAGAACTTGGAGATGCATGAATCGAAGTTAAAATAGTTGAGTGGGGCTAATTCATTTAGTTTGAATGGATTTTTTCAAAGGTTGAAATGATCATGAAATCTATATTCTTTMGTCTAATGGAAGTTCGAATCAAATTATGTTAYTGTTAATATRTCCCTCGTGTCTAACTGTGAAATCTGAACAATAATGATTTGGGCAGGGCTACCTGGACCCGGAATATTACATGTCGCAKCAGCTGACACAGAAGAGCGACGTATTCAGCTTTGGTGTGGTATTAATGGAAATTCTAGCATCTCGGSAGCCCCTAGTTGAACGAGGAAAATATCTKGTTCACGAGGTGAAGACTGCAATGGATACCGGTGGAATAAATGCAGTCCGACGCCAAATACTCGACCCCTTCCTCAAAGATTCTCCAATTTCTCAAACAGATTTTGAAAATTTCGTAAGTTTAACGTTGCGCTGCGTTGAGGATTCGGCTGTGAATCGTCCTAAAATGAACGATGTGGTGAAGGAGCTGGAGTCGATCGTAGAATCTGTGGGAGTCTACAATAAAGACAGACATGAGTCTCCAACAGCTTCTCGACTGAGAGCTCGGCATCCTCATAATGCGGCTGTATCTTCTTCCAATTCCTTTGATTACAGTGGCGGATTCGCTGTGGACCCCATAGAGCCCAAGTGATGGTATTTCAGCCACGAGTATGGATAGAGCCCATAGAGCCCAAGTGATGTTGTTTCAGCCACGAGTATGTATAGAGCCCTGTTATGGATAGATTTAGCCCATAGCCGAATATGGATAGATTTAGCTTAGTATGGAAAAAAATTTGAAAAAGGTTTGTAATTTCATAGATTTTATCTCTCTTCAAAGATTAGATTTGATCAATCTGTGTAATTGATAAATAATCACTTTTTTATTTTCCCTTCAATTTGAAAATACTTTTTTCTTTTACTATAATATTTTAATTTAAGTCCCAAGGGTTAGTTTAATTTGTCTTTATGCTAGATGTACCTACTCTCCTCTGAAGTGGTTTCTCATGACCTTGTGGTTAGACTCTCATGCTCCTTGGGGTTAGTTTATCTTTACCTTGTTTATCTTCCATGGATCATGAAGATGTATACTATTAATTTATTTTTATTCTACATGATGTACATTTCTATTGCTTACCATGCTTACCTTTCATGGATGTGCTTACTCTCAGTGCAATAATGTACACTTGAAGAGGTATGTGAAAGAATCATTACACTAAAGGAATTGAGGCAATAATGTGAGTATTTTGTAAAGCAATGTTAAAAATATATTTTGCAAACAACATAGTCAACATTAATCTTTAAATGACAACACTTTGTACCTATTAATAAGAATATCATTGTCACATAATGACACACACCTACACATGACACAACTTGTGACCAAGATGCAAGGACGGATTAAGTCTCCTACCAACATGAATATTGGAGGAACAAGGTTACATAGTGGACCCCAAAGGTTTACACAAAATGAATTAAGAAACAAAATTGTAATGCAATACTCCCAAGAAAGTAATTATATTACAATTGAGACTCACACACAGGGCTCCGTATTCTCTCTAACACATTCACACAAAGGTCTTCTTATTCTCTCTAACTATCAAATAAATTACAACATTTAGAGTTTGTGTAATACTCCTAGTTTTAACCCATGAACGATTTCCCATTAAACCATGTATATTGTGTTGTAGTGATGTGATTAATTGACACATGTTAATCTAGGAGAAATCCAGAAGGATCGAGTCATAATGACCCCACAATGTAGATTGTAAATATGATTATGAAGACCAAGGACCAAGTATAATGCCAAGATTAATATAAAATATAATAATAATTCGACCAAAGAGGATGTTAAGGGAGCAACAAAGGGGCTATGAGTCCATGAGAAGGAAATATGAAAGGGGGTTCTTGGGAAAAGGAAACCATTGAAGTGATGTTTCCTTTCATACATGTACTACTTGTTTTTCCAATGCAATTTTAAAAATTCCCTCAACTACTCTCGACTTAAAGTGTCCTTATGATAATTCAACAAGCATGTTGGGAAGGCAAATATGCCTTATGTATGAGGGAATACATATAATGCACAAATTTACTTTGGGGATTTATCATTTTTCAATCATTCTTCCATTCTCTTCGAGGTTAGAAGGATGAACTTGTGTATCTTTCTATGGTTTGGATCCTATATTTAGGAAGAGAAACCCATGAGCTTGAATCATTGGGAACTATGTAGCAAGCTTGAGTGGTTGTTTCTAGTAAGAGAAGGATTGTGTTTATTTTGAATGGAGAATACATGGTTATAAATTGAGCCAAGAGACTATGAAGCATGAGAACCCCTTAACTACTTGTTTGGCATGATTGTTGACTACATGTTAACCAAGATCCATCAAACAAAGGCCCCGAAGGATAATCAATACATCTAACTCTACTTCCCTACACTAAAGCATTGGAGGGGATGGGTAGAAACTTGAGCATCTATATAGCATTTGAAGAAAAATACTTCCCTTGTATTTTTCTTACATGAGAGGGAGGAGTTCATGAATCATTGAAGTTTGGAGTGGTTGCTTGGAAGATAGAAGTCATTGTAGGTGTTTTATTTTCACTATAAGATGGGTATTGTGAGTTGGTTTGAGTCCAAAACAATACCCAGTAGCCATCATTCACCCTTGTGGTCTCATATTCCACCTTGGGGATGGAATCCACATTAGATTCCTAGAATAGAATGGTGAATCACTTCTTAGAAACCAATCAATGGACAAATTATCCTTCAAACTTCTTATATTTTGTCATGAGGGTTTCAACAAACACAAAACTATATGCTTTATTGAAAATTTGTATTCTCCAATTCCCATAAGATAACTCAATATGTCTTCAATTATTCATCATATCCAAGAAAAATACACTTGTGATTCTATTATAAAATTTTGTACCACATTACTACTTTGGTGTTAGGATATTTAGATACTTAGAAGTTAGTTAAGGCTAACTTGGTCTAATGTGTCTTTAGGTAAAAGTGTGGTTCTTTAATATGCATTAGTATGGATTTGTAGTTAAATAATCTAATAGTCATGATATGTTCTAGACATATTGTGATCTGACGACTTATATTCTCTTCCATCTTAACAACTATATTGATCCATGAATTAACACCTTATTGGTCCATGATCTCTATTTAAAAAGCTTGGAGGGTCATTTGTTGATGATAACTCTCTTATAAAATATTATTCTTTTGCATTGATATATTGCCTCAAGTGGCCACATTGGCTAGGGTCGCGGCCTGTTTTTCTCTTTGAGGGTTTTAACAACGTAAAAAAATCGATGTGTTGATCTTTAATCTAGTTGTATGAGTGGTTACTAAAGTTCTTCGTATTGTGTAGGTACTCCAGTTTTTTGAACATCGTATCAAATCCCATATGAAGACTTGCTCCCGTTGTTGATTGAGATATTGAAGTCGTGTTTCCACATTTATAAGTTTTGTTATTTCTATGCATTTTCAAGCTAAGAGGATTGTTCCATTGTGTCTAGAGCACTTTCAGTTAGAAACACTTTTTTTTTTCACTCGAAAAGGTTTTTGTTTGCCTAAGATACAACCATTTTAATAAAATCCGGAGATACAAAGTTTGAATGTATGCCATTTAAAAAAAAAATTACAGACTTAATATTTTGGTTTTCTATTTTTTATTTTCGAGTTTTTTTTTCGTATCTACATATGCTCTTTATTGTGTGCTCAATGAGAGCTTGGAAAATTAGAAACAAAGTGGAAAGTGTTTTATTTTATGTGTATGCTATTTTGTTTGTGCTTTATGCGATCTAAACAAATCAGAAACAAAGAGAAAACTTTCATTTTCCAAGGAAGATAATTGAGATCTAAACCCATTATTATTGGGATTATAATTTTTTTTTTTGAAATTTCGCTTGTTTTTTGTATGTGGTCGAGTTGAAGGTTTTTGCAGGGAAAAAAAAAGGTTTTGGGGGGTAAGAACAACAACAACATCCCTCCTCCTTAATTAAAATTTCTATGAGTTTTACTCTAGTTCACTTGGTTGAAAGTTGTTTTATTTAATAAGAGATCTTGAGTTCAAGTCCACATTTCATTTGAATTATAAAAGTGAATCACTATTTCATTTAAATTATAAAAGTGAATCACTGTAAAGTAACTTTAATATTCATTCTTTTAGTTACTTTTTTCATGCAACTTTAATTTATAAAGTAACTTCCTTCTAAAAATGATTATCACTCATTCTAAAAAAGTGGGTCACTTTATAAGTAATTTAGTTGTAAAAGTGAGCTTACCAACAAAGTTAGAGAAGGAAGATTTTTTTTTTTATGTAGCCACCTCATTGTGCATCCATCACCATGTGGGACAAATTCTACCTGTCATGCAGTGCTTTTGTTACCATTTATGCCTTTTTTTTAAATGTCATAACTTTCATATCCGAATTCCATTTTCAGTGTCGTTTTTTTAAATAGCCTATTTTTTTGTGAGCTTTCCATCTAGATGGCCAGTTTCAAATTTTAAATCCATATTATCTGCATATTTAATATGTCTTCACCAAGCGAGTTTTTCTTACCAATACCAACTACTTCTCATGGAAATCCCATATGAAGGATGTACTAAGGAGTAAATGATTGTACCAGATTGAGTAATGAGAGGCGATGAGAGTGTCAAATTTGTTGTGGGTCCAAGGAGTCAGGAGGAGTGTCCTGTCAATCTCAAATATTGAGAGCAAGGGATATCATGTATTGTTTCAAGATGGAAACGTATTGCTTGAGCCCAGACGATCTAGATTCATATCAATAGTGGTTCTTGTAGTTAGGGAGGGAAACATGTATAGGATAAGGGGACAACCTATGAGTGTTGTGGTTATTAGGAGCATAGAGTCAAAGGAGGAGGAGAAGATAACTCCACCATAGGTGAGGCAGATGGCCCCACCAATAGTATAGGTTCAAAGGGAGCAAGTGGATCCACGAGTAGTGAGGCAGGTAGCCTCACTAGTAGTATCGACTCAAAGGGAGCCAGAGCTCAGAGGGATTCATCCCTCAGGATCCAAGTGGGAGTAAAATCCTCCTAGAACTATGAAAAGGACAATAAATAGGGAGCATATGCCCCTAGAAGTTGTGTAGACTCAAAGGGAGCCAGGTTTCAAAAGGAACATGTAGTCTGAGAGTGAGCCTGATATCACGGAGAGATAGCTGGCTCAGAGAGAGAGATGATCATCCAGAGGGAGTTCCCCCTCAGGTTTAGATGGGAGAGAGACATATTCTAGGACTGGCATACAAGTTTCATGGGTTGAGGAGGTCAGATAGGAGATGTATGAGAAAGAGGCTTCTGAGAGTCGTGTACCTTCCATGGAGGATTGAGTTGATTCAACAGGTTTTTCTATAAAGATAGAAGAGGCATCCAGTCAGGAGATATGAATTTCTTCAGTCACAGAGGGAGTAGACAGTGGGGAAGCTTGGATAGAAGGATTTTATTTAGTGACCGACGATGCGACCAATCAAATAGAATTTTCCCCAATGACCTAGGATGTGTCTGGTCAGACATATTGGATAGTAGGATTTTCCTCAGTGACCGAGGATGTGGCTAGTTAGATAGACTAGACAATAGGCTGTGCTCCAGTGACCAAGGATGAAGCCAGTCATAAAAAATGGACAACAAGAGTTGAGGAAGAGTGGAGTGAAACTATCATAACAAATATAATGTAGGATACAAAGACACTTCCAACATGGGAGGAAGAGGTACATTCAGATGATGATAGATGGGATACCTCCCTCTCTAATAGGGAGTGTTGGTTATTGTAGCTTTGGGAGGCATTCCAAATTGTGGAGTTTGGTGAGAATACCTTCCTCTCTAAGAGGGAGTGTTGATTTTTGTAGCTTCGGGTAGGTATTCTCACATGACCCTAGGTGTTGGGCATGTGGGAATCTTCATGGGCACCACATCACTTTTTCGGTTTGGTGAAAACCCTCTTGGATTTGTGTGGGGGCTTCATTGTTTTGGTGATGGGATTTGTGGGCTTGTGTAGGGGCTTCACACCCACATAGAAATCCTTGATGTTGAATTGTGGAGGTTCTTCTATGTTGACTCTTAGGACTTGTATATAAAGGAGAGAGGTTGTTGTGACATCTCATAATGTCATAGTGTGATGACATGATGGAGTTTTCATAAGTGAGTTTGCACTTGTGCCAAAGAGGATTGGTGATCTCAGCAAAGGGAATGTTTGCAAGGTGGTGAATCTGTCCCTGAAGAAAGAAGCAAACAAGGTCGCACACGTGGAGTGAATTATTCGTACTATACATGGTTTGCAGGAGGATGAAGCGCTTATATACGTGGGTTGCATAAGAAATAATTGCATATAGGGTATACACGGTTTGCAGTAGAGAAAACATTGTATGTACATGGGTTGCCAGTAAGGTGAATCACGTATCTGATTTTTTGGGCATGTACAGATCCGTACAGGCTGACAAATGACATCAACAGGCTGTATATGTGGTCTACAATAGATTCGTGGGAAGAAGATATTTCCATAATATTGGTTTGGTTTGGTTTTCTAATATGTATAATTATTGGAGAACAAGGTTGTTCTTAGGTTTTTGGTGACTTTGGAAGACAAGGTTGTCCTCATATTTTGGTGATATTGTATTGACTGGGAGGGCTGGTTTTTCCCTCAGGATTTCTGATGATAACAAGATTACATAATTGAAATTGTGTCTCGTGTGTATTGATGATTTATCTCTGATTTTTTTGTTTTCGTTGCATATATTTTCAGTCAATAATTTCAATGTAAAGTTGTTTAGTGATAACAACTAGGGTTTTACTATTAGATCACTAAGAAGCAATTTTCAAATATGAAATTAGTCACATAGAGTTGCATGTGAAATTTGACATGGAAGTCGTCCAAAGCCTTCTACCTTAATAATTTACTTTAATTAAATGAATTATTAAAGTAAAGTGCTTTTACTAACTAGTTGAGTTTTATTTAAAGAAATGCTTTAATTAGCATTAGTGAATTAAATCATAGCCATTGATATCAAGTGAGGTGAGAAGGAATCTCAACCATCAATCACTTTAGAGATTAAGGTTAGGTCATAAATAAAGATTATAAAAGAAAGGTTAGGTGGAGGAGAAGGTATTCCATTCACTTTGGAGCAAAGAATGACTTTTGCTAAAGTTCTTTAGTCACGAAGTGATGGATCAAATTTTGCTCAAAAATTCAAATTGCTCGGAATCACTTCAAATCGAACGAGAGCGCAAGCCTCGTCGTTGTGAACCCAACGCAACTCGTTTGGGTTCAAATGGATGTCGAGAGCGAGAGATATCGCGATTTGTTCGAATTATTAAATAGGTAAAAAAAGGACGCTGATTGTGCAGTCCGTACAGTCTGTATAGGCTGACGTGGTAGAGGCCATACGTCTGTACGCTAAAGTGGAATATGAAGATGTGGCGAATTTAGATTGGTAGTCGAGGGCGAATGACATTCTAACACGTGGCATTTAATGGTCGAATGGTGCGGTGCCACGTGGCACCATTGTATTGGTTGGTTGTTCCAAAATTTTATGGAGTCCACCAGACTCGAACCCTGGACCTCCATGAGTGTGCAACGCTTTAGCAATGGCCGCCTAACCAACATACCACAAATTGTTCCTTATTATATATGCGGGTTATAATATATTTGAATTTGTGTAATGATTCATATGGCGGGGGGTCGGGCCAGGGCTTAGCCCCGACCCGCGGTTCTATTGCTTTACACATATGACCAATGGACTTATTGTGCGCGCGGGATTTTGTATTACAAACGGATCCCAGCCCCCGATTTCACATGTGACCACATACGGAGAGCGCGGGGGTTAAGTTTGGTATTTTGAAAATGGTTTTTCCC
>SNQJ01S0047436.1:49798-72952 GCA_010110895.2 Picea sitchensis | reverse complement strand
CTTAAAGGAGAAGGTAAAAAATTGAAACCGATTCGATATGGTCCTTTCAAGATTATCGACAAGATTGGTAACAATGCCTTTCGTTTAGATTTGCCTCCTTATATGCAAATGTATGCAGTTGTTAATGTTGAAAATTTGAAATTATATGGGCCTCCGTTGATTGATGATCATGGAGAGCATGTTCAGATTCCTTCTATAGATGATTTTTCCCCAGAATATCTTACAGAACTGCATGAAGACACCATCCTTGATAGGAGAATGTGAACTTCAAAACGAGGAAATGTGGAGTATCTTCGAGTTGGTCTTAAAGGTACAAATCCAAGAAAAACCAAGTGGATTGAGGTTGGAAGGGTGAGGGAACTATACCCTCATATTCACATAGACTAAATATAGTCTTTTGGAGGTCCAAAAGCTTCCCAATGGGGAGGTGTGATCAGGGGATCAAATTTTGCTCAAAAATTCAAAGTGCTCGGAATCGCTTCAAATCAAACAAGAGCGTAGGCCTCATTGTTGTGAACCCAATGCAACTCATTTGGGTTCAAACGGACATCGGGAGCGAGAGATATCACGATCTGTTTGAATTGTTAAACAGGTAAAAAAAGGACGCTGACTGTGCAGTCCGTACAGGTTGATGTGGCAGAGACTGTACGTCCGTATGTTGAAGTGGCATATGAAGACGTGGCAATTTTTGATTGGTAGCCGAGGGTGAATGACATTCTAACACGTGGCATTTAATGGTCGAATGGTGCAGTGCCACGTGGCCCAGTCATGGGCTGCCACGTGGCACCATTATATAGGTTGGTTGTTCCAAAATTTTATGGAGTCCACCGGACTCGAACCTTGGACCTCCATGCACGTGCAGCGCTTTAGCAATGGCCGCCTAACCAACATACCACGCATTGTTCCTTATTATATATGCGGGTTATAATATATTTGAATTTGTGTAATGATTCATATGTAGGGGGGTCGGGTCGGGGCTTAGCCCCGACCCACAGTTCTATTGCTTTACACATATTACCAATGGACTTATCGTGCACGCGGGAGTTTGTATTACAAACGAAGCCCAGCTCTCGGTTTCACATGTGACCACATATGGGGAGCGCGGGGGTTAAGTTTGGTATTTTGAAAATGGTTTTTCCCACCACTTGTCATTATTTTATTCGCTTGGAAATAGAGCCCTCATTTTCCCTAGCGCGAGGTCATGTGGTGACCACATGTGCCCACGAGTTTTGTGGTTNGGGGAGCGCGGGGGTTAAGTTTGGTATTTTGAAAATGGTTTTTCCCACCACTTGTCATTATTTTATTCGCTTGGAAATAGAGCCCTCATTTTCCCTAGCGCGAGGTCATGTGGTGACCACATGTGCCCACGAGTTTTGTGGTTAGGGGCTGGCGCGCCCATAATCGTTCTACATTTCACACTGTTATGCGGTTGCGTCCGGTTCTAGGTTTTCATGCTTTAAATTGTGTGTGGGCTAGGTTGAGCCAGAGGAGGTGCATTTTGTAGATGTAGAGACAACAAGCTTGAAGGGGAGACTTCAAGGAAGCCTATCTTCTTCGTTTTTTGGCCAAACGAGGTGCCGAAAAAGCCCAGCTAGGGGTTTTTGGACGTTCTTAAGCCATTGGAGCAGTCTATTTGGCAGTTTGAGCATTATAAAGCACATTTTTGAGCACTTTGAGCAAATAATACAAATGATCCATTGGAAGCTGGACCAGGAGATGTAGCCCAAGAGAGGGGTGAACTCCTTTATCATTTGCTGTGTTATGTGTTTTCTTTTTATTGATTATGTTGTTGTTTATATTCATCTTGAATGAGTAAATCCTATTAATGATGTGTTGCAAAGTTGATCCATTTGCTTTTAACACGTAAAATTTAACTTGCAAATATTTTCAAGAATACAAGTCTTCTTCATTTTTAGATCAGGAAGGACTGTGAATTAAGGGGATCAATCTTAAGAGAAAATAAGGACTTATTCTCAAGAGGAATAGATCATGAAGGAATGCTATTCAAGGAGATATTAGATAGGTGGAGAAGGAATTTCATCTAGAGATCAGGTCAGGGAGAAGAGAGAACAGAGGCAACTGCAAGTGGGCTTTAACAGATTGGATCTGCAACAATAGGGTCGTGCCGTATGGATTTTTCTATATAGTCTTAAAGTGTGTGTACACGAGTTTCAGTGAGACAGATACATATACATGATTTTACTTAAGGAAAGGTGTGTACATATCGATAAACATGCATGTTCAAGATCATACAATAGACTAGGAAATTTCTAGGGTTTGTTGGTGTTGTCTAAGATTTTTTGTATTTCTATGTGGGCCATTATCCCGGTAAGGGAGCCCTTGTAAGATTTGAAGTTATTTGAATGATAATCTTAGTTTATCGGCATAATATATGTTATCTTTTGGGGTAGCTCAGACAACTAATTCCGTATCAGCGGTGCTTGACATGTGGAGGTGTTCGAGAGATACTCTCTGTATTGTTAAAGTGGCTTTTATGTAATGACTAAAGTGATTTTTTGTAAAGTTGAGCGACTTAAGTGATTTAATTCATATAAATGAGAGATGAAGTTAGCCATTGATCTCAAGAGATTAAGATCAGATCTTGATTGTTGATCACTATGGAGTTAGGTTTTTAGTCATTAGGAGTTATAAAATTAGATCTAAGGAGAGTGAGAGGCACACAATAAGTGCATAGGAGCAAGAGGGAGTCTTTCTCATGTACTTCTTTATGAGTGGGAAGGGATGAGGAAGTGTGCATAGCGGTAGCAAGGAGATAGGATCTAAGTTGGCTAGGCTATTACTGCATTGTAACTCCTCTGATGGGCCATTATCCCAGGACAAGAACCCATGATTTTATATAATAAAATCAAAATCAAAATTGGTCTTCCCACAAGGGTTTTTCTATGGGTGTTTACGCAAAATATCTTGTTCTTTGTGTGTTTGTTTTTTGTTGTTTTAATGTTTCCTCTAAATGTCAGTCGATAACCTAGTTGTGCTAATAATCAATAAAGCGATTTTATTTGGATTGTTAGTTGTGTGCTAGGTTACAAAAATTAAACATGGTATCAAAGCTTCGGTCCTGAGGAAGCTGGGATTTGCATGAGGAACAAGATTACAGTAGCGCGAATTTCATATTTGTGGAGGAAAATGTTTTTTACAGGTCTGCGAGAAATTTTAGCTGCGAGAAAAGATGAATTTTTTTTTTTAAAGTGGAAAATATACATATCCATATGATTTGAATGGTCCCCTAGAGAAACACATTGAGTAATTTGGTTGTGTGGCTGTTGTTTGAGGTAGCTCGAGCAATCAAGAATTGTATGTTGTAGTGGATCGATTGACTATAGAGATTGGGATGTTTTGGATGTGAGGATGTGGCTAGGTGACAACGTGGAATATGAAGATAAGAGACAAAAGAGGATGGATGAGGTTGATACGTGGCTCCAGTAGACCGCACGGGCTATAGAACAGGGTCGTCGACAAAGGAATTTATACACACATGGAGGTGCAATGATAATAGTTAAGTGTTGTTGTAGAGAGAGGCTTGACCAACATAGGTGTTTTGAGTAGCAACCACCAAGGAACAACCATCCACCAATCATATGGGAGGTGGAGCTCGTGAGGAATTCGTTTGTTGTGAAGAGATTCAGAGGATGAATAGGAAACAACAGGGCCACAGACTGTTGACGAAGATGGGTAGAGGTAAGGCAATAAATGATAGAGACACAATAGGTCCTCGGTGAGAAAGAATACATGCGTGGAGAAAAGAAGTCACCAGAGGTAGCACGTAGAGTTGGGCATGGGCTAGGAGACAAAAAATGATCCATGTAGAGGAGGGTCGAGCCGCCAAGGGGTGTATACGTCACAACCGTCGGCCATGGGTATTCAAACGAGACTATTAGAGTCTGCGGGGTGTCAAAGGGGTCATATAACTAAACAAAGACACTAGTAGGATTCCAATAGGGTAGCCAAGTCATCTGTAGAGGCCCAAAAGCTTCCAGGAAGACACAAAAGTTCGAGCAGGTCTAGGAAGCACCTGGGCAGTGAGCAGACTGCTCAACATTTTCTAGGAAGTGATTATAACCGTTGGCAAACACAATGAGATAGACGAGAAGCCCAGAAAAGGACCCAGAAAACAACAGTAGGCTGTGGGAAGCCTTGGGCACAGGTCTGGGCATCAGGCAGTAGATTCGGGAAATAAGCAATAGAATTGGTCAGTAGGCCCGGGAGGCCAAATTTGATTAGGTTGTTGGGATGGAAGCATTAGGAATTGGTTGTGGGAAGTGAGTCATATATCCATATGATGGGAATGAGGTCGATGTTCCTTAGTGTTTCATAGAAAGACTCATACTGCATGTGAGAAGTGGAGCTAACATCATGCATGTAGTGAAGGGGGTTGGATGGGCCAGATTACAACTATAGTTAGGATTTTATCTAGAGGTGGTAGGAGTAATGTATGTCCCAGGGCTAAATTTTATCTCGGTATCAGCTTTGGAGAACATGGGGTATGCAATTATGTTCGAGAATGGATAGGTACTCGTACGTTCATAAGGACCAGATACCTAGGATGCAATAGTGAGGCTTGGCATCAAGGGAGGTATGTTGCATAGGGTGTTGGGACAACCTTCAGTGGGCTCCAAGGGGATCTTGGATCGTATATTATATTATGGTGCAATAGAGGTAGTAGGAGGGTCTTCCTGTTCAAAGGGAGCAACTACAACAACAACATATTTGATGGGGTTAGAGATTGATCTAGGAGGAGGTTCTTCCATAAGTACCTTCCTTGATAAGAGAGAGTGTTATATTTTGGGGTAGCTCAGAAAGGTACTTTTTCATTGGCAGTGCTTGACATGTGGAGGTGTTTGAGAAACACTCTCTAGATTGTTAAAGTGGCTTTTATGTAATGACTAAAGTGAATTTTTGTAAAGTTGAGTGACTTAAGTAATTAAAGCCATCTCAACGAGAGATTAAGTCATAGTCGTTGATGTCAAGAGATCAAGATCATATATTGATCATTAATAAATTTGGAGATAGCATTTTAGTCATTAGGATTTATAAAAGAAGATCTAAGGAGAGTGAGAGGCACACAATGAGTGCATAAGAGAAAGATGGATTCTTGCTCATGTACTTTTGTCTATGTGGGGAGGGATGAGGAAGTGTGCATAGGGGAAACAAGGAGATAACAATGAAGTGAGATGGCTATTTTTGTATTGTAACTCCTTTGATGGGCCATTATTCAAGGGCAAGAGCACATGTTTTTATCTAATAAAATCAAACTCATAACTTGTTTTTCTAGAAGGGTTTTGCGAGGGGTGTTTACCCGAAATCTCGTGTGCATTGTGTGTTTTTTTTGTTTTTGTTTTAATGCTTCTTCTAAATGCTAGTTCCTAGCCTAGTTGTGTTAATAATCAATAAAGCAAGTTTATTTGGATTTTTAGTCGTGTGATAGGTTATGAAAATTCAACAATATCTGTGTGTATTGTGTATGAGATTTTGGTTTCCAGTATTGCTTCCACTATCTTTATTTGAGTTAAATATTCCATCAAGAGTATTATATTTTGTGAACTGATACTTTGATTTACAACAAGGAAAACACTAGATAATAAGATACCTAGGTGTTGGACTAGGGATTTCAAACATGGTATTAGAGCTTGGACTATGAAAGGGAGATAATATTAGGTTGCACAACGAAAAATCTACTAGATTTGAGTGAACATGAGATAGATTGAATTCAAATATAGGGTTACAAGAGTAGATCTACTGTATAAGGAGTTTCACAGTGGGTATTTGGAGGACCACACATAGATCCACTATCATTTGTAGTAGATCTATCAGATTTGTAGGAGATCTTAGCATATCTATAAACGAGTAGGACAAAATTGAAGGATGAATTTCTAGGAAATAGTTGTACAGAGGTAAAACTTGGTTTTGCAGGAATACAAAGTTGTATGTAGGTTGCAGTGGTAAAATTTGTGTACATACATAGGTTCCAATAAGAAAATTTTCTTACATAAGTGGGTTTCGGTAGGAACACGCATGTACAAGATTGTGCAGGTTGTACAAAGGCAATTTCAGCAGTGAAATTCATTGAGTGCTTGAGCCATGAAGGACTATAACTCAAGAAGATTTCAACAAAGAAAAGAAGGACTTTCATCTAGAGATCAAATCAATGGATGTCGATGACTCATAGAGAGGAAGGGTGGTGTATCAAGTGTTCAAGGGAGGAAGTGATTTTGGTGTATTGGCCTGAAAGATACCAACATTGTTGATACAAAGAAGAATTCATCGATGTTGATCACATAAATGATGCTAACATGCAAAAGATAGTATCAACTTCAATCACATAAACCACGTCGACAAGCAGAAACCTATATCGGTGAATATCATTCAAACTTTCTCAATGAAGGACGACCGTATCGTTGTTAATCATACAAATATTACCGGTACTAATGATGATGTATCGATCCAAATCGTCTAAACTCAACTGACACTATGTGTGAAGATCAGAAATTTGGCTAAGTGTTATCGAAATTCCATAAATTGAATTTGTATTGACGACAAGGTAATGATAACTACCAAAACGGTGAGGGTGCCTTCATGGGTTTGAGCTTAAGGTTCATTGCATGGGGTGTGATTCCTATGCTTAGGGTTTTAGAAATGGTTAGTGCAAGAGAAAAACCCATGGTCAGAGGGTTAGAGCAAGGAATATGATCAAATTCTATGAGTGATTAGGGCATGCGAGGAAGGGGGAAGAAGCATCGAGAAATGGTATGGTGCAAAGGGGTGGTAGGGTTAGGATAACCATAAGTAAAATGAGAGGTCGAAGGAAACGATTTCTTGGAGGAATGAGGAAATTAATATCGCATGTCAATATCGAAGAATTAGGAGGGTGAGAGGTGAAAGAGAAAATAATAAGAGTTCAGGGCTGACTCATACTCCCTCCTCACGGTGCATATCTATACATATAAACAAATGAAATTCGAAGGAAGAATCAAAGAACATGTGGAGGATGGATTGCCTACCTATTGGTGTGTTGACATGTGGGAAGAGAAGTCAAGGATGAATGAACGCCTTCATTGCAGGGATTTTTATCAAGTGCACTCCAATGCTCTCTCTCTCGGTGAAAATGGTGAAACTAAAGAGGCTTTCGAGGGAATTTTATAACCTTTCATTCACCCAGCATGCAAAATGATGTATGAAAAGGCATGTATCGATGACAGTGAGTGTTTTGGAGCTGGGGCTTGTTTTAAGTATCGATGATATTTGTTCAAACCATGCCAGTATACCGGTTATGATCATCTAAAATATATTGACACACAAATATATTTTGGAAAGGAGATGATTCCTTCATGTATTGGTGTCAGTCATATCATCGTCACCGATACTAAATTCAAGGTATTTATTGGTGGTGATGGGTGAAGGTGTGTCGATGTATTGGCGAAGATGAACCCATCCATGTCAATACATAAAGTGGAACTATTCAACTGCATAGCGATTGGTGTATCGAGGGAGATGAAAGAAACTTCACCAGTGTATCAACGACACAAATGTTATGGTAGTCAATACACTAAAGCTAAAATTTGATATTTTTTAAGTGTTGGTGCCTTTTAAGTGTTGGAGGAGAAAATACAAATTCATTGATATTGATTGTATTGACAAGGAAAACCTTAACCCTCTGATATAGAAAAGAGGAATGATTTTGAAGTTGGGAAAAACTCAAAGTGAATGTTTGAAAATATTCAATTGATATCATGAAGATAACTTGGTTTCTAAAGAGTGATAGAGAGTTTTAAGATGAGAAAAGGAGGGTCCCTATTTCTTATGAGAAATTCACTCTTTGAGCAATGAAATAAGACAAAATGCAAACCTATTGGTGCTTGACACAACACAAGAGAAGAAGGAAGGAACAAACCCTAGAACATGTCCTCTCCAAGTAGTTAAGTAAATCTTCAAATGGATTGATCTTATTAGCATGTATTAGTCTTGAACATTCATAATAATATCTTTGATGAATCAAGAAAAATAACCAAGAAAGAGAGAGCTCCAAGAATTCACACCAAAAACTCCAAGAAATATCTTTTATTAAAAGGCTTGCAAGTTGATCTCCAACAATTCACAACGATTTGGAATGAGAGGAGAACCTCTATTTCTAGAGGAGGCTTTTACATCCTTCTCATTCATTAATAATTATTTTCCCTAAATTTAGCCTAGTAGACTTGTCATCCACACAAAGAAGGAGACTAAGTAATTAAAAAATCAAATGTTTCCACATGTACATAATACCTTCATGCAAGATGTAGTGTCCCCACTACCTTACCCATAAAATAAATTCCGATACCATGAACTAAATACACTCTAACAAAAAATTAAAAATGTATGAATCTAGTAGAAATAATTATCAGCATGAATGCAACTAATTAAAACTCATACACAACAACATATATTTTCTTAAAAAATAGAGTTCATATACAATAATAACAATCCATGAATAAAATTGATAAACAAAGATAAAACCACATATCTTTTAACAACAAATGAGAAAATAACTATAAGGGTCAGACATTCCTCCCAACTATAGATTTTTTGCTCCAAATCTCAATAGAAAATAATAGTCAAGTTGGGGCTATGTTTCCACAAAAGAGGGTGTCTCTCATACCCCACTTTGCTCCCACAACCAACTGGTTTTCCTACAACTATCACAATCCTTCAACTCCCTCTTCCCCTCAACCTATGCAGCACAAGGATTTGGGATCCTATTAAGTACCTGAATAGATTTGAAGATAAATCTCAAAATAAACCCACAATATCAATAACAATAAACCAAACCATTCACCAAGATATTCAACATAAGAGATAGATAAAACCCTTGAGGTAGGGTAACACCATAAATTAATCCTTATGGAAGGATAACACTCCTCAGGCATTTCTTGATACATTCACAATACTCTTCACTATGCTTCAGTACATTGCTTACACTTCTTTATATACCATTCTCTATCTTCTAGGAACATTCTAGAGAAAGAATATTCTAGAAAGCTTATTTACTATATCTAACTACCATAATGGTCCTTATTTAATAATATAGTGGACCTGTTCCACCTTACATTGAATGGCCTCCATTAATAATACATAACCACATTCCCATTGGTTATCTCCCTAGGTATGCCATATTACCTCCCTAGGTATACTACATTCAATCCCCCTTCACATGTTTCATCCTCGAAACACGTGAGAAAACCATACAATAAGACCATCTAAGCAATGTATCCAACTGGTACCAAGTATGACCATCCATCCATCCTAATGGAAGTCGAACGTGGTGTCCAACTGCTACCTTGTCACCCTGATTTTTCTCTACATCATGTCGGGGTCGCCATGGGATTGTTTCTCGAGCTTGATGTCTTCCTATAGTGCTAGTAGTCCTCCATTCACCTCTTGATTGGTTTTTTTCTGGTTCCTGCTGGTGCATAAGTGTGTTGATTCTTACACTCTTTCCTTGATGATTGTTGTTTCTCTATATGATGTGGATGGAGATATACAACAACTGTAGGAATCTATTCTTTTTTTGTCAAATATACAACACATTGGGCCTTTGAGTCAATGACCTCCTTAGCTTCCTTATTGTGTCCTTCATGTGGTTTTGGTTCATATTCTTATGTAAACTCTGCCTCTGATTCAACTTCAGACTTGACAATAACTTCTTTCCTGGTCTCTGTGGGTCCATCTTTCTTACTAAGAGACACATCCTACAATGCAATTTTATTTTTCTTGTACCAAAGTTTTAGGAACTTATTTTGCACATTAATGTTAATTATACAAACTAATTCCATCCAAGGATATCCCAAAACAATATCCACATTATCTAGATCTATAGCCTGGAAATCAGAATGCAACACATATTTATCCATAGTGAGCTTCAAATCTGTAAAAATTTGAATATTTTTACCCTCAACCTATGTTCTTTGGATATTCTTTGTAGGAACTTGCAATCTATTAACCAACTAAACATTGATAAAATTTTGTTGGCAATTAGGGTTAATAGAAACAATTGCATTTTCTTTATGAATACAACCATGAACCTGTAATATAGATTTGCCACAGAAAAATAAACCCTTGGTGATATCTTTATCCTTACACTTCATATGAGACCACTTGTCTATAAGAAATTTTTCAAGTGCTTCCTCAGAAAGTGACATTCACTCCCAAAACTCAAATGATTGCCACCATGTGTGAGGGTGTAAAAATAACTTACTGTGCAAATCACATGGCTTTTTCCGGAAAAACCCTGAAATATGACCGAATTTAAAATGCTCATAAATTTACTTCCCACACTCTGTTTCAACCGATTTATTTTTTAAATTGGGTATTTTTCCGAGAGGAATCAAATATGCAATTTTTGGGGGAAAATTTGGCTAAAAACATTTCAGATCAGAACCTGAAGTGTGTTGCCCCCCTTTTTTATTTTTAAAATTTCTGCAAAAGAACAAAAAATTTATTCCCTTCTTTGGCCAACAAAAGTGCTCCGTTACCAATTGTTAAGTACCTGAATATATATGAATATAAATCTCAAAATAAACCCACAATATCAACAACAATAAACCAAACCATTCACCAAGATATTCAACACAAGAGATAGATAAAACCCTTGAGGTAGGGTAACACCATAAATTAATCCTTATGTAAGAATAATACTCCTCAAGAAAGGCTTGATACATTCACAATATTTTTCACTATGCTTCAATACATTGTTTACACTTATTTATATAACATTCTCCATCGTATAGGAACATTCTAGAGAAATAATATTTTAGAAAGCCTATTTATTATATCTAACTACCATAATGAGACTTATTTAATAATATAGTGGACTTAGTCCACCTTACATTGAATGGTATCCACTAATAATACATAACCCTATTCCCATTGGTTACCTCCCTAGGTACCCCATATTACCTCCCTAGGTATACTACAAATCCCCTTAACTACAAATAGTCCCTCGAGCCTTCCCACTTCCTTCGAAGGCTCTAGAGAAAGGTTGGATAGAGATCTCTATTGTTGGGGACTCCAGAGATGCTAGTTTACCCAAGAAAACTAATAAAACAACCCACAATTAAAGAGAAAATCACTCACATAGAAATATCCCTCTCTACAGGCTTAATAACCTAATTCTTCATGCAACAAAAGCTCCAACAAGCTACCCACAACACCTACTATGGTTTCCTTCAAATTCCAATGCGCTCCACTCCCTTGTTGCTCCAAAAACTTCATGTAAACACATCCCACTATGGCCATTCAAATTTCCCTTTTACCCATGAGAGTTGACTCACATTCCCCAAGGTTGATTGTATTTATCCCCCATTCTCTCATAACTAAGGGATGCAACTTTTCCCACAAACCCCTCTTACATTTATTTAATGATTACACTCTTATACACTCAAAAGGAAATTAGAGGGTTCACTCAAATTAATAGTTTTAGGAAAGTGGGTTGGAATTAATACCATGAACAATTCCCTCACTCCCCTTGGGCCCTTTTCTTAGATATTCTTAGACATTCCCCCCTCTTGTGGAAACATAGCCCCCAATTACTCTGTCTATGTCCACTTGCATCCAATGTCACATTTATTCTATTATTATGATGATATACAATTTTTACAAATTACATATTTGGTTCCATGACCATATGTTGTATTTAATTAAACATCGCCAAAATGAGGATTATAAATAGGGATGTTACATTCCCCTCCCTCTAAAAATTGCACCATCCTTAGTGAAAAACACCATATCGATATACATTTATAAAATTTACATCATAATAATTGAAATTTTTGCAAGTTCAAGTTCTGCAACAATTCCATTCATAAATCTCTTGTTCCTCACAACCTGCACAACCCAAGGAAGTGTAACCCCTTCACTACACTGCAATCCCTCAAGCTGTACCACTTCCCTTCCAGGGATTCAACACAGATCAGATAGGAACTCTTTGATATTTGTCTCCAAGAGCTCCATCTGCGAAAATGGAGCCTTGCATATGTAAGTACATTCATCTTTCTTCAATTTTTTAAAAACTTTACAGGTAGTCCTCCCTCATGGTTTCCTCGTGATCCCACTTGGTGTCTTTAGGATCATAGTAGGTCCATTGAACCTTTACTAGATAGATGATTTTGTTCTAGGGCACTTTGAATTTTTGTTCTAGGATGCGCACTAGCTCCACTCGAAAGTCCCATTTGTGCTCCACCTTGATCACAATCCAATCAATCACATGGTTAAGATCAAGCACATATTTCTTCAATAAAGAAACATGAAACACATTATGAATTCTCATGGATGTAGGAAATGCAAGCATGTATGAAAATGGGCCTATCTTCTCTAAAAATTCAAATGACCTACAATATCTTGTTGCAAACTTTGGGAAACTTCACAATATTAGTGAGGTCCTTTTATACTTTAGTTTTAAAAACGCATGATTGCCTACTTTAAATTCCTTGTAGGTCCCATTTTTGTTTGCATAACTATTTTTCCTATCTTGTGCAACCTTTAAATTATTCCTGATCTTTACCACCACTCTCTTATTTCCTTTAGCAATTCTATCCCAACAACTGCTCTGTTTGTTGGGTTATCCCAACTCACTGGCATTTTTCATTTCCTTTCGTACAAAGCTTCAAATGCGTTCATCTCAAATGATGTTGAATACCCATTATTGTAAGAAAACTCAACTAGATGAAGGTATTCGTCCCACTTCGAAGGATTTTCCATTACATACATCCTCAACATGTCTTCAATTATCCTATTAGTCCTCTCTATTTTCCCATACGCCTCCAGATGATATGTTTTACTAAAATTCAAATTAGTTCCAAATCTCTTAAACAACCCTTCCAAACGTTGGAAGTGAACTTAGGATATGTTTCTAACTCTATTGCCTTAGGAACATTATGTAGCTTAGAAATCTCCTTCATGTAAATCTCTATGATGTTGGCTACCTTATTATTTGTTTTCAATGGAATAAAATGTGTATCGTTCGTAAGCTTGTCCACCACTACCATGATGGAATCATGCTACCTTGTTTTTCTTGGAAACTTGGTGATAAATATATTGTAACTACCTCCATTTCCATTCAGGAATGGGAAATGGTTGTAAAAATCTCGCTAGATGCTTGTGCCTAGTCTTCACTTTTCGACATTCCATGCACGTAGCTATATAATCAACCACATCTTTCTTCATTCCAAGCCAGAAATATTGCCTTCTTACTACTACAATTGTCTTTTGGTACCCTGGATGTCTAGCATATGGTACATTGTGCATCTCCTTCAACACTAAATTCCTCAAATCTTGGGTGTTAGGAACATAAGCTTTGTCCCTGAACAAGAGGATTCCACCCTCTTCCAACATGTAGTCTTTAAAATTCAGTGGTACACTTTTTTATTACAAGCCTTTTGTAACTTTTTCATAATGTTGATATGATGCTACAACTTGCAAAATTATTCTTTTCAAATTTGAAAAATACATGTTGATAGCTATAGCATGCATTTCATGCACCCTCCTACTGAATGCATCATCCACTTTACTCTCTTTTCCATTGATGTGCTTGATGTGGAAGTATTATTCACTGAGAAATTGCAACCATCTAATTTGTCTAGCATTCAATGTTGGTTGTTTGAACAATTGATTCATACTGCTATGATTTGTCTTTAGTTCTAACTTTCTTCCCATGAGATAATTTCTTTCATGGGTAGCACAAGTTCTACCAATTCTAAGTCATGGGTAGCATAATTTCTTTCATTCTCCTTCATATTCCTTGACTCATAACATATGACATGGACATTCTGCATAAGGACTCCCCCAAGCCCTTCCTTGCATACATCTATGCACATGTTAACAAAATATTCATCCAGATCTGCAACCTTTAGAATAGGTGCATTGGTCAATAATTTATTTAAGTTTTGGAAGCACTACTCACACTTAGCATTCCATTCAAACTTTGTTCCATTATTTTGTAACAAAGTGATTAGACTTGCAACTTTAGAGAAACTTTAAATGAATCTTTTATAATATCCCACTAATCCCATAAAGGATCTCACTTCTAAAATGTTCTTTGGCACTGGAGAACTTTTGATTTCTTCAATATTTTTACGATCCACTACTATGCCCTCCTTTGAGATGATGTGGCCCAAATAATGGATTATCCTTTGATAGAAAGTGCATTTTCTTAACTTGTCATACAATTAGTGCTCTCTTGACACTTGTAGAGCCATCTTCAAATGTTTCTCATGCTCCTCCTCTGTCTTGGAGTAGATAAGAATATCATCCAAGAAGACAATGTGACATACCTGTCACTAGCAAGCCTAGAAATATTTTCTCCGATACCAAACTGTAATGTCCCCATCGACTTGGGTGCCTCTAAATTTTCCTTCTTAGACAAATTATGAATTTCTGTTACCATTATTTAAATAAAAAATCTTGATAGACGTGCATGCAATTGACAAGAACATGTTAAACTATAAAATAAAAAAAATAACAGGCTACACATAACATTAACAAAAAATATGCATGATATAAACATATCTCAGAGATAATAAATGCACATCGAAATACAAATTACAGAGAAAACATAGAGAGAACTTATCTTTAAATAAATCATTCACTAACTAGGTGTAGACCTCTGACGTTCCACCCAACCATAGATATTGTTGTTCTAAATCTCAACATTAGGTCACCCATGAGTGAGGGCTATGAATCCACAAGGATGGGTCCTAGGTTGACTCTAACACACACAACTAGTTATCAAGCTCTCACGGTTTTCCCAACCACACAACAATCCTAGTTTACCAAATCTCTTCCCCTTTATCCTGCACAACCAAAAAAAATGAATCCCTTTCTCTGCAATGCAGTCTCTCAGGTTGTTCCACTTCTTTCTGTCATTTCCCCATTCCTGGGCTTTCCTATTATACAGTTGGATATGAATTCCAAGGTTTGTGTAAGTCATGATAAAGGGGTGAGGTGATGTTACCAGTGATATTGAAGGTTTTGGTGGAGTTATATGAGGCCGAACCTATTCCATTTATCATCTTTCATCATTGGGATCACTTCTTCAAAATTCGTTCTTGGTTTTGTGGCATTCTGATGATTCCTATAATTTGGGAGTGTTATTGAGAATAATTTAATTAAATACACTAAAGGTGTTATTTGGATTGTATTCTTTGAGAGGGAACCTTAGTGTAATAACTCGTTGGAGCCGGAACGAAAATGTCTAAAGCTTGGGATGATGAGAAAGGGTTTTCCAGTGATCAGAAATGTCTTAAAATAAAATTAATCACTTTCCAGAGTTAAAAAGGGGATTAATTAATTAATTAATGTCATAGTGGAGGAAAAGTGACCTTAAGTAACTAAAAAAAAGGAGGAGTTTAAGTGACTTGAAGTTTATAAAGTCACTTTAACTTATTATTATTAAAAGGGTAAAAGTGTCCAAAAAGGGACAACAGAGAGATACAAGAAAAATGAGGGGCGCCCTCTCTCATTATGCATTTGTTATTTTCCAAAAAGGAAATTGAGAGAGCTCTTGTGGCTTAGAATCTTGGCACAAAAAACCCTAAAGAGTTTAAAGATTGTGAAACTATCCACCCTAATTGGTCCTTGAGAGGAGATCATCCAGATCTTCTTATTGTGCTTCATTTTTGGCAGAGTTCATATTATTATGGGTAATATTTCTCTTTCCATGGCTGATTTATTTTCTTGTGGCTAAGTTCTTCATTGGTGGATGAGTATTTCTTAGTTCCTCGAGCCTACCCACTTCCTTCCAAGGCTCTAGAGAAAGGTTGGCTAGGGATCTCTATTGTTGGGGACTCCAGAGATGCTAGTTTCACCAAGAAAGCTAATAAAACAACCCACTATTAAAGAGAAAATATATCACATAGAAATATCCCTCTTTATAGGCTTAATAGCCCGATTCTTCATGCAACAAAATCTCCAACAATCTACCCACAACACCTACTATGGTTTCCTTCAAATTCCAAGGCTCTCCACTCGCTTGTTGCTCCAAAAAATTCATGTAAAAACATCCCACTATGGCCATTCAAATTTCCCTTTTACCCATGAGAGTTGATTCACATTCCCCAAGGTTGATGGTATTTATACCCCATGCTCTCATAACTAAGGGATGTAACTTTTGCCACAAACCCCTCTTACATTTATTTAATGATTGCGCTCTTATACACTCAAAAGGAAATTAGAGGGTTCACTCAAATTAATAGTTTTAGGAAAGTGGGTTGGAATTAATACCATGAACAATTCCCTCACTCCCCTTGGGCTCTTTTCTTAGATATTCTTAGACCTTCCCCCCTCTTGTGGAAACTTAGCCCCCAATTACTCTATCTATGTCCACCCACATCCAATGTCACATTTATTCTATTATTATGATGATATACAATTTTTACAAATTACATATTTGGTTCCATGACCGTATGTTGTATTTAATTAAACATCGCCAAAATGAGGATTATAAATAGGGATGTTACATTCCCCTCCCTCTAAAAATTGCACCATCCTTAGTGAAAAACACCATACCGATATACACTTATAAAATTTACATCATAATAATTGAAATTTTTGCAAGTTCAAGTCCTGCAACAATTCCATTCATAAATCTCTCGTTCCTCGCAACCTGCACAACCCAAGGAAGTGTACCCCCTTCACTACACTGCAATCCCTCAAGTTGTATCACTTCCCTTCCAGGGATTCAACACAGATCGGATAGGAACTCTCTGATATTTGTCTCGAAGAGCTCCATCTGCCAAAATGGAGCCTTGAATACATAAGTACATTAACCTTTCTTCAATTTTTTAAAAACTTTACAGGTAGTCCTCCCTCATGGTTTCCTCGTGATCCCACCTGGTGTCTTTAGGATCGTAGTAGATCCATTGAACCTTTACTAGATAGATGATTTTTTTTTGGGGAACTTTGACTTCCTGGTCTAGGATGCGCATTGGCTCCACTCGAAAGTCCCCTTTGTGCTCCACCTTGATCACAGTCCAATCAATCACATGGTTAAGATCAAGCACATATTTCTTCAATAAAGAAACATGAAACACATTATGAATTCTCATGGATTTAGGAAATGCAAGCATGTATGAAAATGGGCCTATCTTCTCTAAAAATTCAAATGACCTACAATATCTTGTTGCAAACTTTGGGAAACTTCACAATCTTAGTGAGGTCCTTCTATCCTTTAGTTTTAAAAACGCATGATTTCCTACTTTAAATTCCTTGTAGGTCCCATTTTTATCTGCATAACTATTTTTCCTATCTTTTGCAACCTTTAAATTATTCCTGATCTTTCCCACCACTCTCTTATTTCCTTTAGCAATTCTATCCCAACAACTTCTCTGTTTGTTGGGCTATCCCAACTCACTAGCATTTTTCACTTCCTTCCGTACAAAGCTTCAAATGCATTCATCTCAAATGATGTTGAATACCCATTATTGTAAGAAAACTCAACTAGATGAAGGTATTCATCCCACTTGGAAGGATTTTCCATTACATACATCCTCAACATGTCTTCAATTATCCTGTTAGTCCTCTCTATTTGCCCATACGACTTCAGATGATATGTTTTACTAAAATTCAAATTAGTCCCAAATCTCTTAAACAGCCCTTCCAAACGTTGGAAGTGAACTTAGGATATTTTTCTAACTCTATTGCCTTAGGAACACCATGTAGCCTAGAAATCTCCTTCATGTAAATCTTAATGATGTTGGCTACCTTATTATTTGTTTTCAATGGAATAAAATGTGTATCGTTCATAAGCTTGTCCACCACTACCATGATGGAATCATGCTACCTTGTTTTTCTTGGAAACTTGGTGATAAGTATATTGTAACTACCTCCATTTCCATTCAAGAATGGGAAATGGTTGTAAAAATCTCGCTAGATGCTTGTGCCTAGTCTTCACTTTTTACATTTCATGAACCTAGCTATATAATCAACCACATCTTTCTTCATTCCAGGCCAAAAATATTGGCTTCTTACTACTGCAATTGTCTTTTGGTACCCTGGATGTCTAACATATGGTACATTGTGCATCTCCTTCAACACTAAATTCCTCAAATCTTGGGTGTTAGGAACATAAGCTTTGTCCCTGAACAAGAGGATTCCACCCTCTTCCAACATGTAGTCTTTAAAATTCATTGGTACACTTTTTTATTACAAGCCTTTTGTAACTTTTTCATAATGTTGATATGATGCTACAACTTGCAAAATTCTTCTTTTCAAATTTGAAAAATACATGTTGATAGCTATAGCATGCATTTCATGCACCCTCCTACTGAATGCATCATCCATTTTACTCTCTTTTCCATTGATGTGCTTGATGTGGAAGTATTATTCACTCAGAAATTGCAACCATCTAGTTTGTCTAGCATTCAATGTTGGTTGTTTGAACAAGTGATTCATATTGCTATGATTTGTCTTTAGCTCTAGCTTTCTTCCCATGAGATAATTTCTTTCATGGGTAGCACAAGTTCTACCAACTCTAAGTCATGGGTAGCATAATTTATTTCATTCTCCTTCATATTCCTTGACTCATAATATATGACATGGCCATTCTGCATAAGGACTCCCCCAAGCCCTTCCTTGCATACATCTATGCACATGTCAACAAAATATTCATCAAGATCTGCAACCTTTAGAATAGCTGCATTGGTCAATAATTTATTTAAGTTTTGGAACCACTGCTCACACTTAGAATTCCATTGTTTTGTAACAAAGTGATTGGACTTGGAACTTTAGAGAAACTTTAAATGAATCTTTTATAATATCCCACTAATTCCATAAAGGATCTCACTTCTGAAATGTTCTTTGGCACTGGAGAACTTTTGATTTCTTCAATATTTTTACGGTCCGCTACTATGCCCTCCTTTGAGATGACATGGCCCAAATAATGGATTTTCCTATGATAGAAAGTGAATTTTCTTAACTTATCATACAATTAGTGCTCTCTTGACACTTGTAGAACCATCTTCAAATGTTTATCATGCTCCTCCTCTGTCTTGGAGTAGATAAGAATATCATCCAAGAAGACAATGTGACATACCTGTCACTAGCAAGCCTAGAAATATTTTCTCCGATACCAAACTGTAATGTAACCATCGACTTGGGTGCCTCTAAATTTTCCTTCTTGGACAAATTATGAATTTTTGTTACCATTATTTAAATAAAAAATCTTGATAGACGAGCATGCAATTAACAAGAACATGTTAAACTATAAAATAAAAAAAATAACAGGCTACACATAACATTAACAAAAAATATGCATGATATAAACATATCTTAGAGATAATAAATACACATCGGAATACAAGTTACTGAGAAAACATAGAGAGAACTTATCTTTAAATAATCCATTCACCAACTAGTTGTAGACGTCTGATGTTCCACCCAACCATAGATATTGTTGGTCTAGATATCAACATCAGGTCACCCATGAGTGAGGGCTATGAATCCACAAGGATGGGTCCTAGGTTGACTCTAACATACACAACTAGTTATCAAGCTCTCACGGTTTTCCCAACCACACAACAATCCTAGTTTACCAAATCTCTTCCCCTTTATCCTGCACAACCAAAAAAAACGAATCCCTTTCTCTGCAATGCAGTCCCTCAGGTTGTTCCACTTCTTTCTGTCATTTCCCCATTCCTAGGCTTCCCTATTATACAGTTGGAGATGAATTCCAAGGTTTGTGTAAGTCATGATAAAGGGGAGAGGTTATGTTACCAGTGATATTGAAGGGTTTGGTGGAGTTATATGAGGCCCAACCTATTCCATTTATCATCTTTCATCATTGGGATCACTTCTTCAAAATTCGTTCTTGGTTCTGTGGCATTCTGATGATACCTATAATTTGGGAGTGTTATTGAGAATACTTTAATTAAATACACTAAAGGTGTTATTTGGATTGTATTCTTTGAAAGGGAACCTTAGTGTAATAACTCGTTGGATCCGGAACGAAAATGTCTAAATCTTGGGATGATGAGAAAGGGATTTCCAGTGATCAGAAATGTCTTAAAATAAAATTAATCACTTTCCAGACTAAAAAAGGGGATTAATGAATTAATTAATGTCATAGAGGAGGAAAAGTGACCTTAAGTAATATTAAAAAAGAGAGGAGTTTAAGTGACTTGAAGTTTATAAAGTCACTTTAACTTATTATTATTAAAAGGGTAAAAGTGTCCAAAAAGGGACAACAAAGAGATAAAAGAAAAATGAGGGGCACCCTCTCTCATTATGCATTTGTTATTTTCCAAAAATCAAATTGAGAGAGCTCTTGTGGCTTAGAATCTTGGGACAAAAAACCCTAAAGAGTTTAAAGATTGTGAAACTATCCACCCTAACTGGTCCTTGAGAGGACATCATCCAAATCTTCTTATTGTGCGTCATTTTTGGGAGAGTTCATATTATTATGGGTAATATTTCTCTTTCCATGGCTGATTTATTTTCTTGTGGATGAGTTCTTCATTGGTGGATGAGTATTTCTCAGTGTGGGATGATTGTATTAGTGTGGGTTAATTTACTTCCTTGGGCCAAGTTAAGTGTTGTAGGGGATGATTTTCTGAATTGGGGCCCAAACTTTCTTTGCTAGGTGCTTTCTTTTGAGGTTGGGTGCATTTTCCTAAAAGTTGGGTGCACTTTCTTGAAGGATATGATAGTTAGTACGTGTCACTAATTTTTGGGCAAATTACTTCAGCCAAGGGGTTGATAATACTACTTTTTGTTAGCTCTTTTCTCACCAGAAGCGACCTTTCTGACTGCTGGATCAATTTTTGTGTGGGTAGTCCACATTTTCCAAAGGAAAGGGAGTATATTTCCCTTCTCATAGACCCATATCATCTGAAGGTGTAATTGTTGAGTTTGTGAGCAATTTTGGAATCCAACTACCAACATATCTGACTCATAAATTATAGAGACAACCTTTCATAAAATACATCATGTTGTTATTGTTAGGAGGGTTGATTTCCCTACTGTATGAGTTTATCTACATTGTAATAGAAATATATCATTGGCAGAGGTTATTTGTCGATTGTAGTTTCTTGTAAGGAATATATTCTCATCACTATTACCACTCGGCTATAATAGGTCATACTTTATTAAATAAAATCAAATTTTTGTGAAATATTCTTGCTATTATACCATTCTTTCTTAAGATATTCTATAGACACTTGTTTGTGATGTTTGTGTGCTCGATATAAACTTAATGGGATGTTGGAAATATCAATCAATCATTGAAAATTCACGTGAGAAAACCCACACAACAAACACTAAATTATTACAATGGAAAAGTACTTACAACCTAACTGTTTGACAAAATTCATCACACAGAAACACTCATAAATTGCTACAATAGTGAAGTGGGATTTTTTCATCAAAGTGTTTGACGAAATGTATATACTACTAAACTAAGAAAAACCAAAAATATTTAGTGGGGACATTACAGTGGTATCATATCTTGTGATACTCCCATCCTATGACGGTATACAAGCTTGGATATGGAAATCAATCAAAACAATGTAGGGGACAATGACACCCATGGTTCAAAATGGAAACAAATAGGAAATCAAAGACATCAAGAGCAAGATGAGGATTTTACAGATTGTTTGAGGGTGTATATGGAGCTTAGTGAGGCATTTTTCATATCCATTTCATTCAAGGATTTTTCCACCATTAAACATCCTGAGTGGTATGAACCCCAAGAATCAATGGATAAGAAGGTGAAGGTGCCAAGGAAAAAGGTACTAGTTTATGAATATTCTAATGCTTCTAAAAATGAGGAAAATGTTGACTCTTCATATGTTTCTTCTCTTGAAAATGAGTACATGGAAACTCATGAGGCCTTAGAACCTAAGGACATAAAGGAGATTTGGGTAGACAAGGAAGAAGATAACACTGATACATTTTTATCTAGTAAAGTGACAGTGTGGTTTGGGATGAGGAGCCAATTGATAAAACTGTGATTTGGGATGAATAAGAAGAAAATTTCATTGATGGTATGGGGGACACAAGCATCTTTGATGTTAACGTAAAGACTATCTTCGACATGCCTTATGGAGAGAAGAGTTTCCTTGATGAACCAATGCTTGATCATGATACTATCCCACATTTTGGATATTGTATGGTATCATCTAGTGAGCCGATTGGTTTTGATGAGGGTAGTGTTCTTACAGTGGAAAAAAAAGAAGAAAATCAATGGTGGGACATCCCATTCCACTATGATGAATATGAAGAAATGCCTTCATCAATGCAAGAATTGAAGGACCCATTATTGGTCACAAGGGAAAAAATTGTACAAGTGTTGACAAAGGAAAATGGTGCTCATAAGTTCAATGAAGTTATTATGTGGAAAACCTATATGGAGGAGAGAAAAAAAGGAGTTGTAGGTGGAGTCACTAGTTCTCAATTGTGCATAATCAGAGAAACACTAGAGCTGATGAAATCAGATTACTTGCAGCTATTCATGGATAGGGACATTGCTCTCAAGTTCGTTGAAGACAAGGAAAAAGAGGTTGAGGAACATTGTTACCAGTTGAATTTGGCACATGCTTCATCACTTACAGTGGAGACTCCATCAAATTTGGAAGTTGTGACACATGAGGGCATGCGGGACACTCATTATTTGAGGGAGGACCCTCTTGCAATGATCCCGCATGAGGAGCATTTAGAGTTACAGACACTTGAGGAGAGTCATGACTCTGAGGGTTTTGACTATGCTCTTGTTTTTCATTGTGGGGATTATGATCCTTCATTTTTAAAGAGACAAAAAAAGGCTCAAGGCTTAGCTAGGGAGGAGATAGTTGAGAACATTCCTTGTGGACTAGCCCATAAGGAACTATATGCATCCATGGATTGGATGGATAACTATATGAAAGACATGGGAATACTCTGGGATATAGGTTCATGAGACACCAATAGAGTGATGGATACAATAGTGCCTATAGGATACATGATGGAACAGGGAGATACAATGATATGCAAAAATATGCATGGGTATTCATTGGCATACAATAGTGCACATTGGATTTTTTGGGATTTTCTTCCAGGGATACCTCTCGACATAGTCCTCAAGCATACCATTGAGTCAAGGTTTCCTAGGATCGGTGAGTGGATGGGTGAGCCTCA
>SNQJ01S0047436.1:31572-49788 GCA_010110895.2 Picea sitchensis | reverse complement strand
GTAGGGGATATATATATTACAATATATTAGAATATTAGAATATTACAATGTAATAGTAATGCCATATTACAATGTAATATGGCATTACCATATTACATTGTAATATGGCATACAATATGGTATACCATATTTCATGTAATTTTATTTTTTTTAAACCTAAAGTCATTGTCGCAATATTGACGCAAGTTCGTCAGAAAAGTTTTACTATTTTACCACAACCGTCGCTATAGCGACGAAACTTCGTCGCAATTTTCCACGAATATTCGTTGCATATACAACATGTGCATCGTAAATTTGGTTTTGAGATATTGCACTCGTCGATATTACCATGGATTTTCATCACAAGTTGCGACGGACTTTCGTTGCACATTCAACAACTGCGTCGTAAGTTATTGGCTTGGCATAACTTTTCGTCCCAATTGCGACAAAGTTTCGTTGTAATTGCCACATTTCTTCATTGTTATTGCGACGATAGTTCGTTGTAATTGTGACGATGCATAGGGATAACCGATATTGAAGGTGGTGACACGTGGAAAGCTAATTTCGTCGATGTTTCCACGCACACTTGGATTGTGGATATAGCGACGAAATTATTCTGACGAAAAAAAATCTCGGCTTTCATGGAAATTGCGACGGATAAGTGTGGTAATATCAACGAAAAACTGTCGTAAATTTGCTCATATGTACTAGTGATCATTATTCATCTAGGATATCATCAGAATAGGTCCAGGGATCAAGATACTCATAGGTTTTCTTCTAGAATTCATTATGATTTCTTGGTCATGCCCTTGAGCTTGACCAATGCACTAGTCATTTCCAAGTCTTGTAGGCAGTGGTAGAGGAATATATTGTTGTTATTTTATTCCCTCATGGTATACAAAAGGAAAAGAGAGGGTTCATAATGGCCTTCATGAGTTCAGAATGTTGTTTTTGGGATATCTTCTTCCTTCAATCTAATCTGGTGATACCCTGAACGTAGATCCAACTTTGTGAAATAGATTGCTCCATGCAGTTCATCTAACAATTCATCAATGATGGTAATAGGAAACATATCTTTAATAGTGATATTGTTGAGCTCTCTATAATCTAGACACATACACCATGAGCCATCTTTCTTGAATACCATTACCACCGGTGCAGAGTAAGAACTTTGGCTAGGTCTAATAATGTCGGCCTCTAATATTTCTTCAACCATGCGCTCAATTTCAGTCTTCTGGGCATAAGGGTATCTGCATGGCCTTATGTTAGGAGGAATACTCCCAGGAATTAGGTGGATATCATGATCATGATTTCAAGTGGGTGGAATACCTTTGGGAATATCTTCAAATACTTTGGAATGCTTATCAATGATTCCTTGGAGATCTAGAGGAATAGATGGCTTAGATATTTGAAAATCTAGTGAGAATAGTTGTGAAATAACACCTTGATGCCCCTTTTTCAATAATTTTTTCATGCCATTAGAGCTTATCACCCTACCGGGTTTCCCCATGATACCTCTTAACTCAATTTCTTTTCCTTCCAATGAAAATTTCATGAAAAGTTCTTGAAAATTAAAAGCCACCGTTCCTAATGATTGTAACCATTGGATTCCTAGTACAACATCAACAACACCCATGGGTATAGAAATCATTGGACTATTCATTACATATTCCCCCATAATAAGATTTATCTTATTGCATTTTCCTGGGCAATTGATAGTTCCTCCATTTGCAATCATTACTTGAAACTCCGGTGCTGGATATACAAAGCAATTGAGAGATTTGGCTAATTTATATTGAATGAAATTATGAGTACTACCTGAATCAATTAGGACTATTACCTTTTTATTTTTGATATATCCTTTGATCTTGAGGGTTTTAGGAGTGCTAATTCCAGTCAATGCATTACACGATATCGTGGGAGTCAATGCTTCAAACGAAATTGCTTCTACGTTTTCATCTTCATATGGTTCTTGTTCTTCTTCCTCTTCACAATCCATGTAGAATAATTTCTTCTCACCACACTTATGTCCCTTAATGTACTTGTTGTCACAATTAAAGAATAAACCTTTTTCTTTTCTTTCCTCCAATTGTTGAGGTGTTTTAGAAGAAGGAGCATTATTCTCTCTATAACTGTTAGGATTGGTACTTCTAGTAGCCATAGCCATATTTTTACTTTCAACATTTCTTGCCACCCTAAATGCATTCTCTAATGATTTGGGTTCCCAAAGGCTAACCTCATGTTGAATATTATCCTTTAAAGTTCCTATGAATACATCAATCAAGTGCTCATCTGGAATATCTGTTACCTTTATATTCAATCTTTGGAAGTTCTCAATGTGCTCTGTAATTGAACCCTTTTGCTTGTGATTTATCAATTGGCTAAAGAAGGTATTGCTCCTTGTATCCTCATAGTGTGGTATCATTTCTTCCATGAAAATTGTCCAAGTGACAAGTGATTTGTGAGAACAAAGCCATTGATACCATACAATTGATTGGGTTCTAAATATAAAGAAGCAATTCATACCTTTTGTGTATGTGTCACATTATGTAGATCAAAGAATTGCTCCATATGAAGTATCCATGTGATTGGGTCCTTGCCATCAAACTTCCTCATATTGATCTTAGGAACATGGTTGGTCTTCAACCCAAAGTTGGAGTTTCTCCATTCTTGATTCATCTTCCTTATGTCCTCATCATGAATTTCATGGGACACATTTTCACTTTCAGGTGTCCTCTCTATTAGGAAATTTTTCATTCCTTCCATGATCTCCCTTTTTAAACCATCCATCTTAGTATCCATTATTGCCTCCAATTTAGCTTCAGTTGAATCCATCATCCCTTGTAATTGATCTTTTGTCACTGTCTTATTTTGTAATCCATTTATGTCCCTACTCATTTCTTCACCTTCATAAAGAGTCAAAGTAGGACTTTATGGAGGCTTATTTGGTGTAGAAGTTCCCTTTTTGGGTGGCATGTTGGCCAAGTATCACTTTTGAACCTTGATTTTGAGGTGGTTTTTCTAGACAATATTTCTTCTGCTGTATATCCAAAGTTTCAGCCCTTGTAGGTATGAAACTTTATTTTTTGTAGTTCTCTAATATTTCTTCTCTACAATTCCACATGTTTGATCAAAATTGGATGTGCCAATTGAAATTTACAGTAACATCCCCACATCTTGCTGATTTTTGGATTTTCGAGGAGATCTCACTTGTATAGCGTGCACCGCACAAAATAATTGATATAAAATTCTGAAACTCATACCAAAAATACTACAGACTGTCCACTATCCAATGCAACCAGTCTCACTCAAATTGGATACTCTAGGAAGAAGTTATGATTTTTTTACCTGGAACACCTTCTTGAGACTAGTCAATAGGACTAGTCACATACCCTATATTCCACAGGGTGTATCTACAAATGTAAGATGACCCAGAATATGAAATGTTTACCAAAGATACTTTACTAATTTCTGTGAATATCCTTCGGAGTTCAGTGTCTGAAACGTTACAAAAAATATTTTATAGCGAAAATTTTGTAATGACTCAGTTCAGGATGATTCGAGAACCCTATATTGCACAGGCTGTATCTCTGAAAGTATAAGGCCTTAGGAGCTGAAATTTTATCCCAATGTACCTTCATCCATCTACTAAATATCCTACAAGACATTCCTTCTTAGACATTGTAGAAAAATAGTTATAGCGAAAATCACAAGGTGTCTCAGATGTAGCAGCAAAACCCTAAGACCTCGAGCTCTGATACCATATGTTAAGAACTAAATATCAATATAGCATAGAAAAACCTCAGAATAAGTACTCATTGCCTTGAAAAAGAGAGAAATTTAGATTATAAGCCTCTTCAAGGGGTCAACCTCCTTATGCCCACATAAATGTACAATTACAAGATGATTCCAAATGAAAATGTCTCTTTGGTATATATAGGAGACTAGGAGGTATAATTACAACTAATGGACTAAAGCCGACATAAATAAAATAACATTACTAATCTAATATGCCCCAATTAAGGGGTAATGAGCCATTATTTAGGGCTTAACATGGATGAGACAGGGGGAATTGTAGCCATGACAAAGGTTTTTCATTTGGACGATGTGATTAGTGCCCATAGAGTGCAGGAGGAGATCCAAAATTTATTGGATTGGTTCACAAAGTTTTCAGCAGGCATTGAGAGTGGTGGAATTCCCATTTTGTGGTTGGATTATGGAATTCATCAGAGTGATAGACTACTTTAGATGATGAGGATGATCGACATGGTCATGTCAGTGATTGGTCCGTGTCATTGTGGGGATGTTGTGATAGGATTTGTTGAGAGTTTTTCTATATGGCGAGGTATATTTTCCTTCATGATACACAGGATCGAGTTTATCCGCGGGTTGGAATACTTTGAATTCATTATGATGCTTTGACAAGACATGATTCAAGATAGTGAGTTCAGTCATTTCAGGGATTTTAGCTTGGGGGTCTAGGATAGGAGAGCACAATTTGAGCATGGTGGTCAGACAATTATGATCAAAGGGGTGCAACGTCTGTATAATGGTTCCTCCTAGAGATTATCTTGGGACCCTGAGACTACAATGTTTGACATCTCGACAATTGATAAATATGAGATGGCCATTTTTCACTTTCTGTAGTTTACTCTTCGGGTGCTCAGGATTGGTTGCTTGGAGGAGTGGTCTTCTTAGGAGTTGACCGAATTTGTGCAGCCTATGATTTCTTGGATTATTAGAGGTAGTGAGGTGGATTCTTGTATTAGTACCTTGCAAGAAAGTGCTTTGAGCAGAGGGTGATTCACATCATATAGGCTATTTTGGGACCTTGGATACTTTACCACTTATAGGCATGTCTAAGAGAGGTTCACATGGAGGGACTTTCCAGACGATGTGTTGGGATATTTTCTGGATGATTCTTGGATGACTGCAGTAGAATAGGGGTGTTGGACTATTAGGGGTTTCCCATTTGACACTTGGATATTAGGTTTCATTGTTTCCCTATCATTTTGTGATCACATAGAATTCTCCTGGATGTCTGATTTTAGAGTTAGTTTGGTTGAATTCACTGAGACACATTGGCAGGATATGATCCTCGATAGTGGGGATGATTCTTTGAGGCATTAAAACTTGGGGTTGTAGGAGTGGAGAATGCAGACTAGGTAGGAGGGTCATATATTTATGATCAAAGTGGCATAACGTTAGCGTGATGGGTCCTTTATGGTGATAGCATGGGACCCTTGGATTTTATGGGTTGATAGTTTGGAAGCTAGTGCAGATGGGAGAGCCAGTTGTTACTTTCAGGAGCCTATTCCTATGGAACAGTGGATTGGTTTCCTAGGTGGGATATTCTATGAAGGATGGTTTGAGTCTTCATAGTATGTGATTACTTTAATGTACAATGGCTTTCATGAGGCCTCATGTGCTAGTACATTGCAGGGAATTATTGTGGGAAGTAGGTGCTCCATATCTTTCAGATTGGTTTGGGACCTGTTGATGGGTATAAATGACCACTCGTCAACACAAGAGAAACAACTTGGATGAAGTTTCTTTAAGTATAACCCTAGCTGTTTGGTGTAGTTTTTTCTGATGGGTTTTATGGCTCTGTTAGCCAATAAGATGATTTTCTCCTTGAGTGAAGACTTCGTTAAGCTCTTCCAATCTAAACAAAAGCTATAAATTTAGTATTCCAATTTAAACTAATAAAAGTGTAGTTCTAAAGCTACAAAAACAAATTAAAAACTTAATCAACCCTATCACATGGGAGCATGATAAATCTAAAATAAATTCAACTCGATTTTATAAATGAAACATATAAGAATCAGAAATCATAGAAGACATTCTATTATTTGATCACTACACATTACATAAGTTAATGTGAGGCAACAAAATAAAATCATGAAGCATTACAAAAACACTTTTTAACATGCGAAACTAAACCAATTCTAGTTAATAGATCAAATAGTGAGTAATCATTAACTTTTGAAAGGAAATGTTTAAAAGATTATGATCGTAAGAATATGAAGAATATTTTGAAAATGAAGTTCAAAGCATTGCTTCAATTCACTGAAGAGAATGATAAGAAGAACTAGAGAATAAAATTTTATTACCAATGCAGAAAAAATGCATACACAGTTTTAAAAGTAAACTTTACATATTTGTCCCAGAATATCATCTCTTCATGATAAATTCGATCTACAAATTGTTGTTAGCATCCCCATCACTATTCCTTTGAAAAACTCAGTTTACAAAAAAAAGTGTGCATAAGAGATAAAAACATTTTCTCCTCTGTTGAGACCCCCCCACCTCAAGTCTCATCATACTCTATTTATAATGTATAGACTTATGATAACCCAAGATACACTTCATAACTGTTCTCTAAAAACAAGGGATGGTTCTCTAAAATTGGACAACATTAATCCTCTTACAGGGATTCGATCCCATATGTTGAATAATGATCTCTCAAATCAAACAAAACTTTGAATAAAATATAGACATAAAAGGATGTGACAAGAAGTCGTTGATATGAATATAACTAAACTGCTTACACCTCCTTGCAACGATCCTAAAAAACTGGCGCCATATCATGTTTGATTTTTCTTGACATATTTAGATATAATATCATGCCATGATCAACCTTGTAACAAATATTTGACACTTGTGAACACAAAAAAACCAAAACATATCAATAAATTATATATTTTAAGAGTGGGCTACAAAATCATTGATTATGTAGCTACTCTAAATAGAGAAAAATCCAAATAACAGAAAATAAATTCAGACCAAATTAGATACCCTTCAAAAATATTCACACCATCAAATTACACACATATAAGAACTATTTACAGATGAAAAATAAATTTTATCAATACTCATCATCATGATTTGGACCTTGTCACATTTTGCATATGTTGATGACATCCTGCTTCTTAGCCATATTTCAAGTGATTTATCAATTTGACACACAAGTCATCTTTTATTTAGGGATTCTTTAGCTACTTCACTAACTGCTACAAAGGCATCTTCGTGAATCTCTGTTACAAACCCATCTTACTTATGATTTCCAAGAAAAGCCCTATGAGTATTTTCTAATATCCACAGGGATTTTGGTAGAATTATTTCAAAATTTTCTCAGGAATCGTTTAATTGAAACACACCAAATTCAACTAACACTTGAATTAAGCCATAATGAAACAAATTTTGTTCATGGTTTTATAACCTTGCTGAAGGAGTTTCAAATATAGAAGAGCATGTTTAATTTATACCAAAAAAACACCAATAGGAAACGAATGTCATAGAAAAATACTAAGCCGTAGCAAACCCTTACAAAAAAAATTACTGGCATACCTCGATGACGAGCTAAATGCTCGGACTTGAACAAATCGCACTAGGGGATCTCAAGAAAATCAAATGACAAATGACAAATCAATAATAATAGCAAGAAAACCCTAATTTATATGGAGCTCAAAACCCCCAATACAAATTGTTATGTTATTGAAAGTCTGTCTAAAACTCCACCGTACGACCTTTTGAATGAGGGAAATAGAACCAATGTAATATTCATGAAGCTCGGACCTTGAGGACTCATATCAAATTACTAATACCATTACCAAACGCGGGGTTTGAGAAATATAACACACAAAAGAAATTCCAATAAAAAACAGTGGAAATGCATGAGAAACACATGGATTCATAGAAGCAAAACCAGGTGTTAATTTCCATATTCTGTCATAATAACAGAGACAAGGTTCATTACTTTCTCCCTGAACTTTACTTTGGTCATCCCGAGGGTGGAACATGGTATGAACAGAGAAGAGATATGGCGGTCTTTGCTGGACAGGTAAGGACATGAATAACCTTAGCGTAACCTCGAACAAGGTTTTATTCTATTGATAACCATTAATGAAGCATGATAACCTTTTATTAAAACATAATAACCATTAATGAAGCATGATAACCTTTTATTAAAACATATGATAATCGCCAAATAAGCACCATGAATTCAAACAGTGACCAAACCCCAACAACATTGTAAGTGTTTTTATGAAATGATAAACAAAACAACAACTTAACGCCAAGGTCTTGAATTAAGACAAAACAAATCAATAAAGTATCATTCAGGAACTCATAAACAAGTTGGAGACACAAGAATGAAATTGTAACACGACAACACAGGAAACCATCCTCGAGTTTGAAACAATATGAATATTTCACCAACTTAGAATCAAGTGTAAGAATGTTGGCCTTGATTATACCTCGTCATTATTTGAAATGTTTCGATTTCCATGACATGTTTGAATTTCATCCTCATAATCAAGTTTGAATTTCATTCTTCCAGTCATGAAATTCCAATCTATAATTATTTAAAAGTATTAAAAATAATAATGAATATGTTGATGAAAATGTCCAGTTTAATCAATCAAATTGACCAGTAAATATTACTTTCTGTACAAAAACCAAAAACAACAAAAGATAATGAAAAACTCAAAATATGAAAAATTACAGCCTTCGAGATGGTTTGTTGACAAATTTGCATGATGATAATTAGTGATAAGTATTACCAATTAAAAATTTACAGGGAGCCCTTTTATTTTAAGTAAAATGAAAGGGACTTATTTCTAGGTCAACAAAAAGCGACACACTGGGTGAATCAATTATGTGTGGCTAAAAATCTAAAATCTATGAAAATCGAGGAATAAAAATAAAATGTTCTAAAATGATAAATCTAAAATAACCTGAAAAACATCATCCCCGACTTATATAAAACAACCTGAAAAACATCATCCCCAACTTATATAGTATTGATTTAAATATGCTAATTCTAAAAACATCCAAATCATTTCCATTAAACTTCAGAAACTTGGTAAAATAAAAACCTATAATAGTTTATTTTATCATGTGTAAATAAAAAAATAATGAACTTTACTAGTAATTAGTCTCGAAAAAGACAAGATAAACAAGTGAATTATAGTATTAAAAATGACTTCAATACCATAGGCATGGCCACTACTGCCAACAGGCTTTCATAGCCTCGGCAGGGATTCCTTTTACCCATATTCAGATGCTTTTATCCCATCTACTAGGTATAGATACATATTTTGGAGATCTTTTTGGAAATCCACTGAAAGTCGCTGCCAGTTTGGTAACCAATTAATGACATTTTTATTCACAAAAAAAATAAATAGAAGTGAACAAGCCGGGTCATGATGATACCATTCATATTTCAGTTTTGCAACTAAAATCCATTACCCTGACTTGGTGACCAACAATGGTAATGTCACTATGTAAGAACCCATGATCATGGTAGGTCGGCTCAACAATGGTAATGTCATTTCTATGTAAGAACCTCCATGATCATGGTGGTAGGCTCTGGGCTTTGCAGATGAGGACTCCTCACGGTCCTTCAACCAACTTTATACAGACTTAGAGTATGATTATCAAGTAACTTTTAAAATATTATCTCATAGATGGGGAATCAACTATGAAAGACTCCTTAAGAGCAAGGGATGGGGTAAGAAGTTAGCAATTACTAATATTTATCGATTAATCAGATAAAATATACCACGCAAACAAACACTTGAGGGGCTACGCCTTGTACTTCTTGATTATTAAACTAAGACGGATTACATCCTTATATATAGGAAAAGACTCTCCCGAAGCCGGGCTGCATGCAAACCATAAGACAACTAGACAATCACTTCAAGTGAACTGGTGAACTAACTCTTCTAATCATGCCTTTTACAATCGGCGCTTATTAATTGAGGAATCAAGTATGATAACATCTCCATTACTTCCCAAGTCTCCCCTTTAATGGAGAATGGATTGAATTCTACACCTAATATCTCCCTAAATAGTTCAAACTTAATCTTCCAAGAGGCTTAGTGAAATATCAAATAGATTTCACTAGTAATATACACAAGATTTATTCTATTTGACCTAAATCTTTTCAATAAAATGCTATAACGAGCTTCAATATGCTTTGTCATTGCATGAAAGATCGGATTATTTGCAATATTGATCGAGCTTTGATTGCCACATCTGATCATCGTAAGGGTCCTTTCTGCTCTTCTTCTCCAACATCTTGCAGAAGTCTTCTTAACCAAACAGCCTCACAAGTTGCTGCACACAATGATTTATATTCCCTGGCTTCAGAGGAGGTGACAAGATACAGAGGGTCGCTTTCTATCAGCTTCCAAGGAAACAACCCTTTATCCAATGTTGAATGTAGTTATCCAAGGTTGACTTATCATCTATATTTCCAAATTCTAACTTAAACTCAATAACAACCTTTAACTCCAAACATTAGATGCATCAGATAATTTTAATACCATAATCATGCATCTTTAGATACCTCGGTAATTTCTAATGATTCCAATGAAGCCATGAGGTTTCACATGAACCTAATTTAACAAACTCATGTAATATGAAATATCGAAGTCTCCTGGTTGTGGTGAGATAATCTGCATCTTCACTCCACCATCCGCCCATATACATTGCTGTGCCATTCTACCTCCTTCAAATCCATCATCACAAGATACTTTACATTCTCGGTTGCATGGGGAACAAAGAGAAGACTTACACTCCATCCATCTTAAACTTTGGCATTTCCTCGACACTTACTCCTCGACAACAAACGCCATTCCCAGATTTCTCCAAACTCAAGACCTAGGCAGTAATGTAACTCACCAAGATTCCTCTAATATGTAAATACCTTGATAACCGCCCCTTTGATTCTTTACTCAATTAATTCTCCGTGATTCTCTCAGAATTATGAAATCATCAACATATAATGAAATCAATACCTATATACCCTTTGTTCATCAAATTTGTATACAGATTTGGATCACTCTTTCTTTCTTCAATAGGGTTTTATGGGGAGCAATAGTGATCCAAATCTATATACCATGACCTAGGTGCTTTTTTTTAGTCCATACAACGCTTTCTTCAACTTCTACACTAAGGTTCTTGCCCTTTCAACAAACCCTTCTGGCAGTTGAGTGCACCTCTTCTTTTAACTCACCATTCAAAATGCATATTGCACATCTAACTCATGTAACTTCCAATGATACTTTCTAGCTAATGCGATAATATCTGGGATAGTATCTGAATTTAGCCTATTGGTGCAAAATGTTCTGATATATACAATAATTTCTAGAGTACCCCTTGTAACCAACATTTTAATTTCTATCTTATATAATTACCATCCGATTTAAACTTTGGTCGAGGCATCCATTTGCATCCAATGGGCTCTTTATGTTTAGGCAATTCCAAATAATTCCAAAGCATTGTTCCTTCAATAGATCCATATTCTTCCTCCATTGCATTCTTCTATTCATCATGTTCCATTAGCTCTACTCAAAAATCTGCTGGGTTCTATAAATAATTTGAACCGATACTCATTAGGTATATAGTCTTATACCTTCTGTAGTTGGGACCAGTCTTTAAGATCTTCGCAACTCATTCTCTCCCACGCTGTGAAGATCTATCTCCATTAGTGGGAATCATTACCGCTTGAATTTTCCATTATTGAGGCCTTCTTTGTCACAAGCATTAGCCGCTGGCCAAGTGATGGTTGTTACTGCCATGGGATGCCTGCTGCCGTAGTGGGTTATTTCACAAATGTCATTTCGGCTTCTTCTTTAACTCCTTCAATGTAAAGTCTCTCATGCATTCCTCATAAAGGATCAGTTAGTTTCCGCCATGGGATTTCCTCGCTTCCCGCCATGGAAAGAGCATCTCTACTCCCTCAGAAACACTTTGTGAGTAAAGGTGGATCAAATGTTTTGTATGTTTCAAATTCGTGAATAAAGACTCCAATGAAAAATATATTTAGTGGCTTTGTGCATCCAATTCCTCCTATTCCTATTCTCCTTTGTAATATGTGAAAAATCCTTACACTCAAATACTTTTAAATTATGAATTGCAGGTTTGGAATCATACAAGGATTCGAAAGGAGTTTTATGATAAGACACTTTGTTGGAATTCTATTCTTATGAACTCACCATGTGATAATGGCTTCAAAATTTTAAAAATGCATTTGAGATCTTTCTATCATATCAAGGTGTACACTCTACCTTCCGTGAGTTCCGTTTTTCCTTCAAATAATGAATTGGTCGTGATGTGAGGTAATCAGAACCTGCTGTACTCATTCCATTCCTCTTTGCACATTTGTTGAAGTCCCTCTCGACGGTACTTCCCCTTGATCCTCGAATCTGAGTGTGATTTTGATGGATTTTCTTGTTTGTTTTTCCACCATGGTTCTCAATTCCTTGAAAGTACTCAAAACATCACTTTTTCGGGTCTAAGGAAGTAAACCATGTGTATCTCGTGCAATCATTAATAAATAATAGAAAGTAAATGCACCTCCTAAAGATCGAATCTGCATAGGCCCACAAACATCATCAGTATGCATAAGATATAACACATCTCTCTTTCTCTTATCAGAATTAGAGGGGAACTCATCTCCCAGACCCTCCAATGCCATCCATCACAAGCAACCTTCCTAATCTCTTGCAGGTAACATGTAAAGTCCAACCATATTCTCTCAGAATAAATAAATAAATCAGGATGATCGATGCGGTCCATACCTCCCTTTGATGCCAAGAATCAGCATAGTGGCGTAAGCCTGCATTGATGTCTCTCTATCAAACATCAAGCTCTTGTATAGAACTCCTAACTTCCACTTTGTAATCTGCTTCTAAGTGGTCCACTGTGATCCTTCCATTTTACATGCAATACAATTTTTAAGAATCTTAACTCCTTCTAAGTTCCATCCTCAGAATGGTGGACATAGATCAAATTTTCTTTATTCTCAGATATACACTATTATCACTGGGTGACTGTGGACGTAATAGCATCTATCTCTAAGAATGTCAATACAGAATGTCTCCTATATCCCTTTGATCCAGGAGCATTATCTCTATATATAGCTGTAACGCATTCTCCGGAGTTTCGCGAAATTAGGCATACCAATTTTGATTATATTATATGTACTGATGTTCCTAATCCACAAACTGTAATTTAATTCATCCTCATTTTAAAATAGATAAATAGACATTACAAACAACCTAAGATCCTGAGTCAAAATTCGGGGGTTTTAATTAAATATCAATACCTAGTAATAAATAATCAGGATCTTGATTCTACTTGAGGATTTTTCTGTGATAATGACTCGAATGTGTTCGGTAGGTTTATTCCTAGCCTCACTACTTTTCTAAGTGACAATTTCTTTAACCATATGTCCAGGTCGCATCACAATAAAACAACTCTTTGACTCTATTCCATTGACAGGCACCTTTGATTTGGATTGTCTTTCTCATATGAATCAGCCTTCTCTCGCTATGAACTGCCTTCTCTCGCCATGAATTGTCTCTCCCTTCATTTTACTCCCTCCCTCTCTCCATCAGACGGCTATTTGACTACAAGGCTAAATCTTTACTTGAGGCTTCTTGGGATTCCTCTTCCTCTCCTTTAAGGCAAAGAAATACCTCATTTCTTTGGCCTCTTCAAACGTAGATTTCCCCTGTCGCAAGAGACCTTCAAGTATATGAATATGGATAGTCTTCTATATACCGCATTTAAGGTAATAGGATCAAGATTGGAAATAGTTCTACTTTTATATTTCAATTTTTTCAGCTTCTAGTATTCCTTCTTGGCACCTTTAATGGAATTCCAAAATGAACTTACAATGTGATTCCATTCTCCATCCATCTTTTAATGCTCTAGGCATTTTAGTTTTCAGGAACAAAATGCATTTGTGTTGCTAGTTCTATACAATGATTTAAGCGTTGTCCACGTTGCAGCATAAGTTTTAGCTTCTCTAATATGTGGAATTTTGCTATCTTTAACGGACATGCGGAACAATTCCTTTGCCTTGTTTTCGTGCTTTTCCCAATCTTGGATCTGTTTTGTTGTTGCACTTGTAGTCGCAACAGGTTTTGGTTCAGTTCCCTTCGCAAAGGTATAGAAACCATAGCCTTCCATCAGGTTCTGCATCTTGAATTTCTAGTTTATGAAGTTTGAGCCATCTAACTTGTTGGCTCTAAGTAAGGACTGCCAGCGGATTCGTCATCACTGCAATTTAGTCTCCGTAAGAAAATCACCAAGGATACTGCGAGAATGTTTTGTGGGCTTATTCTTTGATACCTACCTTTCAATCCAACTCAATCTATCACTGCTCTCACAAATTATATTATGCATGTAATGCAACTTAATCTCCAATTTTAAAACCCGTATAACTCCCCTAAACTTTTAATAAAATCTAACTTTAATAAACTTCACCTCACAATTCCCTAGCCTTTTTAATAAACCTCACCTCACATGCATGCACTTTATCCACTTTGAAAATAACAAAGGTGGACTCTATGCAAAGCTCTTTTACATATAAATTTATGAAAGTTAAAATTTATATATAAAATGCATATATATTAAAAAAAAAAAAAAAAAAAAAAAAAATAATTTAATTTCAATTTTTAAATGCTTTAAACTCAGATCTCTTTACGCTTTGCTTTAAAACTCACTTCTGCTTTTATTGACTTCTATCACGGATTTTAAACCTCTAAGGCCGTAGTAAAACTTCCATTACTGCATGGCATCGTGACATCTTGACGCTTCCTAATCTCACTGCATGCACATCACTGGAATTGATCAGTCCGCACTCTACCAGATTGGATCAGCAAGTGAGTTTGTACCTCCTGAGTGTAGTCTGACCAAGGGAATTTTTCCGCGACCTTCTCCTCCCAGCCTCGATACTCAAGATAAAATATACCACGTGCGAAATAATACTTGAGGCTACGCCACTTCTTGATATTAAACGGGGTACCTGATTACATCCCCTTATAGGGAAAAGACTCCTCCCGAAGTCGGCTAAGTATGTCCATAAGACAACTAGACAACTGACTATGAACTGAGAACTAACTCTTCTAACTGGCGCTTACAACTGGCGCTTATTACTGGAGTGAACAAGTAGATAACATCTCCATTACTTCCAAGTTAATCATGCTTTCCCAAAAACTAAGTAAACTATCTTGTAAATATATTTTGATTCTTTCATTATTATTGGGTTAAAATTAAAGCTTGTGAATAATAATGAAAAAAATAAGATAATTTTTTCAATAAAATACATAATAAATTTTTCAAAGTCAAAAACTGACCAATCAAAGAATTTCAGTTACAACAAAAGAGATACATCTTTCTAAATATTACCCAATGAGTAGGCTAGAAAATTTATGAATAACAAAAACAAACCAAAATAAAATCAGTTCCTATTCAAACTTCAAGCAAACCTAAAGAGAAAAACTAGGAGAGCGTGCAAATGTCAAATCAATAAGAAGCAATTAAATAATAAAAGAAAAAGAAAGCATAAACTTAACTTAAACATATATACAAAAATCCATGAGTAAATCAAATTCTAACCAAACAAAGAAAGAAACATCTTAACATAATAAGAAAGAAGAAGTAAAGTAATGTTCTTATGTTACGAGCATGATAAATTTATCTTGCATGGTAGATAGTTATTGATTATGCTTTTATTCAAAACAAAAATCCATACAATTATGATCGAATTTTAAAATTGAGTTTTTTTTTATGAGGGTGCCTTTTACATTTGTTTGGATATGTTTCTCCATGATCATATATTCATTAAATAAGCCTTAATGATTATATGTTAAAGATAAATGATTATATGTTAAATGCGAGAAAAATGATGAATAAAAACTAGGAAAATATAAAGAGATTTCATTGAATGTATCCTAATGATGGCTCATTTTCAGCATGAAGGTCTTCATAGCTTCTTGATTTAAATAAAAAGCACATGAATGAACTAAATCTGATCCAATCTAATCTCCAATAAATCTATTGAAGACCTGCAAGAAAATGTACAATAATGATTAGAAATATAAATATAACTAAAATGAGAAAACTAAAACTATCAAAAAAACTATCAAAAAATAAGATAAACATATGCAAGGTATAATGATTAGAAATATAAATATAACTAAAATGAAAAAACTAGAACTATAATAAAAACTATCAAAAAATAAAGATAAACATATACAAACATACCTTGAAGAATTTGATTTAGATTTACCTCGAAGATATTTACCATCTCCAAAAGTCTGTAAAAGAACCAACTTCTTTCCCTAAAGGGTATTAAAATTAAAAGAAAGGAAAGAAGATTTTGATAAACTTCGATATGCTTATGACCATCTTATTTATTGAATTTATACTAAGACAAGCATCGAGCCATGAAAGAATACCACCCATAAAAGAAATGGTTTCATGTTCATCACAAGAATTTGGTAAAATATATTTGAATACTTGAAATGAATTCCGAGGATCATGATCAACACATCAGAATGCACAAAATTAGATTTGTGCTTAGCCAATGGTAATGAAGAGAAGGCATGAAAATCTAAATCTTCATCTAGATGTATCCCACTTTGCAAAGCGTATGATATTATGCTATCAACGTCAAAATACTCCTGAGAAATAATCTCTCTCTTGCAAATTGCATGACAGATTTGAATTATGAACATAATCAAAAGGATATGTAAGAGTTTCAGAATGAATATTGATAGTCAACGTATTTATAGTTACATCATAGCGAAAAGTTCCTTTTTCAATCAAATTTTAACTAGTTGAAGTAAAGGTTTCAACAAAAAAATTTGATAAAATCATTACTACATGAATTCAAATTGGAAAACAGATCTGTATACAAGAAGTAACGATAGCCAGAGTACAAAACGTTAGATTCCTCCTCATGATTTCTATCACCAAGATTCAGAGAATCATTAATAAGATTAATACAACTCAGACTTAATGATAAATTTCTATCACCAAGATTCAGAGAATCATTAATAAGATTAATAGAACTCAGACTTAATGATAAACCTTATGTTGAAGAAATGGGAACTAGTTCTGAATTTACCTCTGAAAAAGAAATAATATCAATATGTATCATGAAAATGTTGTTGTAGTAATAAATGTTGAATCTAACCATGTTGAAAATTATGATTACTTTCCACCAAGTCTGATTGACAGTGTCATTTGATAAATTAGATTCAGCCAAAATTTACATCTATTGGGATTTTAATCTCTGCTGGAAGTATTAGGACTAGTTTCAACAACATTAGAAGCATTAAAATGAAATTTGTAAAGCAAGCTAATCAATAATGAAACATATCCATAGATTTATTTTCTAGAAATGTATGATCAATTTCTAAGCATAGATTGACATTACTAAAATTTTGATATTTTAATCTCTGCTGGAAGTATTAGGACTAGTTTCAACAACATTAGAAGCATTAAAATGAAATTTGTAAAGCAAGCTAATCAATAATGAAACATATCCATAGATTTATTTTCTAGAAATGTATGATCAATTTCTAAGCATAGATTGACATTACTAAAATTTTGATGAACAAGAAAGTGTACTTCCCTGAACAGGTTCGATGGAAAAATATATTTGTTGGCACACTTTGAACCATTTTCCATTCTTTCCCAAAAAATAAAATAGATAAGCATGAAAATATAAAGTGGACCTCTCTTAAGGGATAGTCACCTTCTTATTTTCATACCTGAATTACTCAGTAAAAGTAAAAGAAAAAAAAGAAAAGAAAATAAACTAAACTACTCCTAGTCTACTCTATAGGGACAACCGGAACTAGGTAAAATCAAATTTTCAATGGAGCCATTTCAGTTGTTTTAACTTTGCAGTAATATATACATTAAGGGTTAACAACAGAAACTGAATCGACAGTAAACTATGTGAAGAAATATTTAACATATTATGTACATCTATTTCTAATATATATAGGCAAATAAATTTATTTACAAGTAGGCAAATAAATTTATTTACAAGAAATTTTGATTGAAATGAATTCTCTAACCATACTTCGATCCTATCATGAAAATCCATCAAACTTTGCTTGAAATGAATTCTCTAACCATACTTCGATCCTATCATGAAAATCCATGTGGTTAAAGTTAAATAGTTTCATGGAAGCATAATTGGAGTAGCAAACCGATAAGAAATTTCATAAATCTTATCATGTAAAGGAAAGTTATTAGTATGTACATGAGGAAGAACATTATAAATCTTCTTCGAATTTGATTTCTCCAAGCAAGATTGAATTGGCTCACAAAAGTAAAGATGGAATTGAGTTAAAGATGCAAGAAGATTCATAGATCGATAGAACTCAAATGATGTACTTTCAAATGTTGGAGTGTGTAGAA
>SNQJ01S0047436.1:0-16825 GCA_010110895.2 Picea sitchensis | reverse complement strand
CTTTTAACTTCTTGACTTTTTCCCCCCTTCAGTGTGAGACTATGACCTAGTGGGGGTGCCCAGGCCACTGAGTCTCTTCATTACCTCTCTAAGAGGTGGGGGACATTACAACTCCACAAGATCCCAAGCCTCATTCGTATTCAAAGATTCCATTTCTTCGTCCATGGACCTTTTTCCAGAGATTACCATCCTCTGAATCCACTTTCTCCCTAATAGTTATAGGATCATCATCAGTAATAGAAAAATCAAAATTTGAACGGAAATCAGATGGAGTATACATTTTTGATAGCCTTCTTTCTCAAACCGATCTCCTCAATACTGGAGTATGAGGATCTTCTTCTTCTGATTACTATTCTTCTATAGAGTCTGACTCATCATCCTTTAAATCAAACTCTATTTTCTCTGGTTCTTCCTTACTTGGTAGGACTTCCTATTTAACAACATTCTTCATTTCTCTAAATACCACATCTCGGCTATAAACTACCTTGTTATTTTCTGGGTTCTAAAGATTACAACCTTTGAGACCATCTTTATATCCAATAAATATATACTTTTCATGCTTCTTATCTAGCTTACTCATGTTTTCCTTTGGAACATGAACATATGCATCACAACCAAATATCTTGAGATGTGTGAGAGAAGGTTTCTTAAAAGTCTATACCTCTTGTGGAGTCTTGTCATCCAACATTGATGAGGGTGATCTGTTGACTAGGTAACATGCAATACCCACTGCCTCTGCCTAGAATTGTTGTCCTAACCTGACACCACTGAGCATACACCTTGATTTTTCCATCAACATCATGTTCATCCTTTCTGCAACTCCATTCTGCTAAGGTGTATATGGAGTAGTCTTCTGCCTTTCTATACCGCACTTCTTACAGAATTGTTCAAATTCATTCTTGTAGAACTCTCTATCATTATCTGTCCTCAACACCTTAATTATTTTATCTGTTTGATTATAAACAAGAGACTTAAACTGTTTAAACCTTTCAAAGAATTTATATTTCTTCCTGAGGAAATATATCCAAGTATTCCTCGAGAAGTCATCTATAAATGAGACATAGTACATAGATTTTCCCAATGATGGGACTGATACAGGCCCAAAAACATCATTGTGAACTAGCTGTAAAATTTATTTTTCCCTCGTTGCACCATAAGGGAATCTTACCCGATTATGCTTCCCATATACACAATGTTCACAAAAATCAAAATCCAGAGAGAAATTAGGCATACCTTCAACCATACCTTTACCATGTAGTAGTCGAAGACCCTTCTCTCCGATATGCCCCAGTTTTTTATGCCACAACATAACCTTTTATCCATAGGTTGTAGGAGTTTTTTCTTCTTTAGCTCCAATGCCAGGAACAATGGAACTATTACACCCGTCACTAATAGTTCTTCCTTGCAGCTTATACAAAATTCCAAACTGATCTCCCTTCAACAGCACCATTTCTCCTCGAACCATCCTGCAGGTTTCCTTTTACAATATTTTTTTTACCCCTACATATTCCATTTTGATTACAAAAATCAAATTTATGGCCAGACCTGGGATGTGCAGAACACCAGGGAGTGTTCTAATCCTTCCATCTATGAGCCTCAACCTGACTTTTCCTAGACCTATGATTCTGGTTGTTGAGTCATCAACTAGGAAAACATTACCTCCATCATACATTTCATATTCACATAACCACTCAGAGATGTTTCCCCTAGAAACCTAAACCAGGAAAACCAACATATTCTATATTCATTCATAGTGTTACATTGTTTAGAATACAATATACATATAGGAGCCAGTGGCATCCAAAACCCTAACTCAATGACTTGGATTAGTCAACAACCCTAATTCCTTAACCAGAAATAGAAAACCATCGGCAAAAACCATGTGCCAAAAAATTGCCCAAAAATGAGCCACGTTTCTCGAGGCAAAAGAAATTTATCGGGGATATTACTGCCAAGCCCCCGCACGGGGGGATTTCACCTCCTTGCATGCCCAAATACCCAACACACAATACATGGGGCAGACATCGGATCAGGTTTCGTGGAGTATACCGGGAGGGTGCTTCCGTGTTCAAGTTGCACTTGCACCGGTTAGTTTCTCTAGTGTCGATTGGCATAATTGTCCTTCCTACTAGATATTCAACTGCTTGATTTGTCTTTAAGAAGCTTTTTAGTGTGTTCTTGGTGTTCAATTCTAGTTAAGACTTATTGTGTCGGTTGATCATTTCAAAAAATGGAATATCAACAACTACGTCGGTCACGAAGGCTTCAGGGTCTGTTGTCAGTTACATTGGAGCCACCTCCACCACCGTTGTGATGAAGACTTGACCAATAAGGGTCATTCAAAGTGACTAGGCCATAGGAAAATGTGCCCGACCCTGCTCTTCGAGGAGACTATTCAACTCTGGAGGAACCTTCCATTTTTTACCTTGGGAAGAGGCTCTTAGGCTAGCTAATCCTCTGATTACTGACTTGTCAGTGTCGATCTTGATTCAGATTTTTCCTCCCGAGCTGACACCTTATGAGCGCCAGCTAGTCCTACAAGAAACAATGGAAGCGGATGTTTCTACTTCGTCCAGGAGTTCTCATACTCTCATTATGACTACTACTGTAGGGGGAATCCTACCTCCTCTCCCACCTTTGTTAGTTCAGACCATAGTGGTCTTGAATCCCTCAATTTTAGGAAGTGGTCTGATACCATTATCAGCTTCGACCACCGCTCCATTTACTCAAAGTGTGACGGGCCCTCCCTTCTCATATGGCATTCCCGACTTTGATTCAAACTCGGTTCTTACTCACTCTACCTTACAGACCATGGGTCTGGGGGCAAGGAGCTCAAACGGTCATGTGCAAGGGTCAAACGAGGTTGATTATGTCGTTTTTAATGTTATCCCTTATGGTGGGGGTCGCATAACTCCTCCATCCCCTTCGCTCGGTGGTGATTTTCAACATCCAATCGAGCCAAACACTAAGTATAGCTTGTTTGATGGAGGAAGTTTAGGACCTTTGTCTTATACAATGCCAGTAGGATCTATGTCATTCTCTTTGTTCGACGTGTTTGGGAACAATGTTTTTTCTTCAGCTGGGGTAAACCTAAGTTTTGGTCAACATAACCCAGTGCGAGGTACTATTCCTTTGTAGGGAGCGACGAATGGAGTTTTCTCCACATAGGATCTTTGGAATCCTTGGCAGGGGTTGGTTCCCTTGCAAGGGATGTTGGTCGAGGGAAATTCCTTCCATACTCAATGGAACCTAAAGGCTCCGTACCCATTCCCGTTGGATTGGCTAGGGGCATCCCCTTCCAAGGTCCTTGAAACACAATGCAGGGATAAATCCCCACACAAGCTATGTTGTCCAATTTCAGGAATCAACCGATGATACCCCAACAGATGCAGTTACCCTATGCTCGTCAAGGCCACAATTTTTACCAAAACCCTGGCCAGTAGTCAAACTTTTCCTGGAAACTTGGTGCCAGTCCAGGACCCTCTTTTCTTGTAAATAGTTCACAACTGAAACTACCATTTTTGGCAATGCTACATCTATCAAACTTTTCAAGATTATTGAATGACCCAATTTGTCATGATCCACGTTGGCCCCCCATGACGACTAAGTTTCCCTCAGATATTCTAAAATTTGAAGGAAAGCCTGGTGAAGATCCAAGTGATCATGTGACAACTTTTGATTTATGGTGCTCGTCAAACTCACTAAGGGACGACTCTGTCCAATTTCCCCTTTTTCAATGCATTCTTATAGGGGGTGTTGTGAAATGGTATATTGATCTTTACCACTCCAGGTAATCTTACTTCAATGACTTGGCGATGGTCTTCCTGAACCATTTCCAGTTACATGTGAGATACGATGGCGGCACTGAATTGCTGGTCAAATTTGAGCAAACCAAGGCTGACCACATCTATGATCATATCCAAGAATGGCGGTGTCGAAATAACTTAATTCAGGTCCAGGTCCCTCTTAATTTCTTTCTTTAGTGGTTCCTAAAGTATTTGGTGCCCTGTGTATCCAAGGTCATAGCGAATTCCTGAGTGTTTTCAGAAGAGGAGAAGATTATGAGAGCGTAGTAGCTTGAATTGACACACTCTCAGTCTGACATGCTCTACGATATTTTTCCATATGCATCGCAGTGTATTATCGATAATGCCAAGGAAAATTATGGACCCCATGGAAAAGGTATTGTTATCTCAACACAAATCGATTCCATGAATCTATTGTCGAATTAGTTGCAACAATTGTTGATACAACATACTGTGGCCAGCCAAACATCTAGTTCGGTTGTTCCCCCTACCCAGACATCAGATGTACATGGTGTGCAGTCGACGAACCCCAAGGGCAGCCAACAACCCGAGGGAAGGAAGAAACAATGGATTAATAAGGGTAAATGGGATAAAAAGGCTACGAATAATGTTGGCGAAAGAAAAATGGAGAAGAGGAAGTCGAAGTATGCATGTAATCTTTTCACGGAAGACCACCCGACTCATATATTCCCTTATCTTGCAAAAGCTCAGAAGCTATTAGCGCAACAAAATCATGTTGTGCTAATGAATCCTTTTTCACAAGGTGAAAACATGGCGTAGGCTTCATCATCCTCGAGCGCATTGGGGGGTATTCAGGGACCCCTCGCACCTATCAATAACAACCCAGCTTCAAATATTTACATGATGAATGTTGAGGCTAATATAGCTACCAGGGATTGAGATTGGAGAATGTCGTAATCTATCGATAAGGGAAAGGATGCAACTATCCCACCGAATCCTCTACAAATAGAGAAGGCAGCGGGTGAAACAATGACTCACATCCATAAGGGTGTGTTTAAGAAGGCTTCTGATAATCCAAATGCGATGGCCTCTTAGGAATACTCCATTGTAGAGGATTTGGCATAGACCCCTTGCATGATGTCTACTTTGGAAGTCCTCCAGAGTTTCCCTTCACATAGAAAATCTTTGTTATCCATCTTGGGATCGACATAGACTTGTAACCTGGGAGTGATCATTTTCGATTCAACCGGCTTAAAACCCCATCTTCCTTACTACGTTGTGTTTCAGATAGTAGTGGCTTACACCGCAAAATCATTTAGGTGGAACATTTTATATACAGTGGTCGATGAGAGTGCCTTGACTTGCGTGTTGTCGTTGGCATGTTCGAAGGCCATTGGCCATCCTGGGTTGTCTCTGTCACCTATGTTTCTTACGGCTTTTGATGGTTGGTTGTTAACACCACATGGAATTATTCCTTCTTTCCCCGTGCAATTGGGAAGAAACATCGCGTGTGTCAAATTTGAAGTGGTCGATGCACCTCTCGAGTACAACCCGTTATTAGGAAGAATTTCAACTTATGTGATGCATGCAGTGGTTGCTACGGTTTTTTGGGTCTTATGTTTTCTACACGAGGGTCAGATTATGACTATTGACCAATTTTCCTTCTCCCGTCCTGACCCTTCATCAGGGGCTTCCATGGTCCTGATGATTGATAGTCCACAACCTGACATTGTCAACTTAGGTGTTGATTTGTTTTCGTCATTGATGGGAAATTTTGATTACCCGTCGCCTTATAGCAATGCCAAGCTTATATTGGTTGTTCCCGACCAGCCTAGGGCTACGATTCTACAAGTTTCATCATTTTGAATGAGCTAATTTAATGATCCGTTGAATTTACCTTCCCCATCGGCCTCGATGGAAGGGAAAGGGAATCCTGGCATGGCCATGCCCTTGTCTGCAACTGAGGTTGCATACAACATTGTCCAACATACTTTGACCGACCCCGATCCAACTCTCACACAAGAGTTAGATCCTGTTCTCAAGCCTATTTGGGCTCAAGGTTCTTTTACCACTCAAGATCCTTTAGACCTTGTCTTTCCCTCTGACGAGGAGATTCTTGAGGCAATGAATGATCCTAATAGACCTTGGGATGATCCTAGATCTTACTTCCTTCTCAAGTTAAAGAGAATAGAGGAAGGAGAAGTTTTTTCGACCTTGAATGGAGATAATTCTTGTCCTATCAATCCTCTGGCTATGCACGACGTTTATGCTGAGGGTAACATGGAAGTCATTTCTACAACAATTCAAATAGATATCTCCAAAACCCCTGACATTGTGGACAATGTTTTTGTCGGAGCAGACCGTTCCCCTAAAGAGATTCGAACTTACACTGATTTATTCAAAGAATTCCATGACATTTTTGCTTGGTCTTACGAGGAAATTCCAGGCATCGACCCACGAATTTTCGAGCATGAAATTATGACTTATCCTGATGCCAAACCGGTCTGACAGAAGATTCATAAGATAAACCCTTGAAAGGTGGCAACAATTAAGGAAAAAGTGGAAAAACTGCTAAACGTTGGTTTTATCTACCCTATACAGTTGACGGAATGGGTGTCAAACCCAGTTCTGGTTAACAATAAACAAGGTACGATTCATGTGTGAATGGAGTTCCATGATTTGAATAAGGCCTATTTGAAAGACAACTTTCCCACCCCGTTCATCGATCATATTTTTGATGAGTGCACAGGATCCGAGGTTTTTTCAATCATGGATGGTTTCTCGAGATACAATCAGATTCAAATCAAACCCAAGGACCAACATAAAAAAACTTTTATTTGTCCTCGGGGAACATTCACGTATCGTAAGATGCCTTTTGGCTTAAAGAATGCTAGAGCCACCTTTCAGCGGGCCATTTCGTTTGTTTTTCACGACCTTAGACACATAATTGAGGTGTACCTTGATGATCTAGCATCACTCTCTCGCAAGAGATCTGATTGTCCCACCCATCTTCGACTAATATTTGAACGATGTCGCTACTATCAGATTCACTTGAATCCTAACAAGTGCAGTTTTTGCGTGACATCAGGCCGTATTTTAGGTTTTATTGTTTTGACAACATGTATCATGTTCAATCCTCTCAAGGTTGAGGCGATAGTTCAATTTTCTCTCCCGTGCATGATACCCCAACTTCAGAGATTATAGGGGAAAGCGAATTTTCTTCGACATTTTGACACAAATTACAGTGAGATCATTAAATGGTTTATGCATCTCTTGAAAAAGGGGTTCCCTTTCTGTTGGGATGAAGCTTCGCAATGCTCCTTTGAATCTTTGAAATGTGCCCTGACGTTTTCTCCTCTGCTTCGACCTCCTGATTATAACATAGATTTCTTGTTGTATTTGGCTCCTACAGAGTCAACCATCGGCATGGTTGTGGTTCAAGAAGATGATGTGCTCGAAGAGAATGTTATATATTACCTTAGACGAGGACTGTTTGGGCTGAAACTCAAATATTCTCATGTTGACAAGCGTTTTTTGGCAGCAGTTCATGTTGTCCAACGGTTTCGTCACTATATTTTTCTTCATAAGATCACTGCATTGCCATCGTGAACCCTTTCCAATACATATTAATATGATGGGTCATTGAAGGAAATATTAGTATATGGATCGCCATCTTACAAAAGTTTGACTTGGATTTTGTTTTTGCAAAATCCAAAAAGTCATTAGTATTTGTCGAACTCATTTTGAAACTTTCGATCGAGTCTAGTGATATCATGTCCAAAGAATCACCTATCGAAGGAGATATTTTTCTAATTGCATCTTCAGACCCCTGGTATGGAGATATACTAGTCTATCTCCAGACTTTGAAGTGCCTCGCTTCTTCTTCTCTTTATGAGCGTCGCCACATTCGACATCAGGAACAAAACTATATTATACTCGATGACACTTTATATCGTTGAGGTGTGGATTTCATTCTTCTTCGATGCCTTATCCATGAAGAAGTAGATCTCGTTTTGAACGATTGTCACACTAGAGCATATGGAAGTCATTTGTCTGGGTTGGAAACATCCCAAAATATTCTACGTGCAGGTTACTTTTGGCCCTCGTTAATCAAGTATTGTGTTGAGGTGGTCAAGAAGTGCCACCCATGACAAATCTTCTGTCGGAAGATGCAGGCACATCTTGCTCCTATGTTTCCTATCATTTTTGTTGTTCCTTTCACCAAGTGGGGGATTGAATTTACTACATGTCACCTAACTTCATCCAGGGGGCATCATTACATCATCATAGCAGTAGACTACTTCACCAAGTGGGTTGAAGATATTCCAACTTTCAAAAATGATGGTGAAACAATGACTCTCTTCATCTTTAATCAAATAGTGGCAAGGTTTGATATGCCGGAGGAGATTTTCACTGATCATGGAAGTCACTTCCAAAAAAAAATGATGACTGAGTTAACGTCAAAGGTTGGGTTTAAATAAGAACATTTGTCTCCTTATTACTTGCAAGAGAATGGTCAAGTTGAAGTTGTGAATTAGTCTCTCAAGACTATTCTTTAGCGGACGATCAATTATTCCAAGTGAAATTGGCATTTGATGTTATATTCAACGTTGTGGGCCTACCAAATGTCTGTGAATACTGCCAGCAGTTTTTCAACTTTTCAACTCATATACGGGCTGGAAGAAGCCTTACCTATTGAGTTTCATATTTCTTCTTTAAATTTGGAAGTGGAATTATTTACGGACACTTCACCACTTGAGGAATGCCTACTATATCTCGAGCAACTTGATGAGAAGCATCGTGATGTAGCCTCATCCAACGAGGCTCATAAGAAACGATTCAAGTGTCAGTATGATCGATTCATTCATCCTCGAATTTTCACCGAAGGCGATCTCTTCCTGGTCTATGATCAAGACAAACATCCCCTAGGGGAAAGCAAGTTCAAACCCATGTGGTTTAGACTGTTAATTGTGAAATAGATCTTGAATAAGGGAGCTTACCATCTGGCTGATTCTCAATGAAATGCCTTGGCAGAACCTAGAAATGGGCTCTACCTCAAGAAGTATTACTCTTAGGTTGGTCACCTGGGTGTCTTCTTGTATATATGTATAGATTCTTATACATTTTTTGTCTTTTTTGTTTTGTGGACGTGTAGTTATTTATGTCTTCGTTTTCACTATGGCAGATGTCAAGTGAATCGAAGGTGTATTTTAGTTTCGAGGATGACGCTAGACGACACACTCAGAGGCTTTCTTATGCATCTTGGGTGATTTTCACACCTGGAGGCCAGCGGCTATCTTCCAGATCTATTTTTCTAAGAAATGCTACAAATGTTTTTGTTGAATACAGTGCAATGATAGAATTTCTTCATGACGCTTTGTCACATGGAATTTATCACCTTCGGGTCTACCTAGATGCTCAGTTGGTTTTGTCACAGTTAAATGTAGTTTACCATGTTTATGATCCCACTCTGCACTGAGGATTCCTTAGGGTACATCTCTTAGAACGTTCTTTCGATTACATTACATATATCCATGTTGCTAGGAGATTTAATCATATGAAAGATACTCTAGCTAATCAAATTTTAGATTTGCATGTTGCACACACATAAAAAGAAAAACACACACATACACATGTACATACATTTGTAAAAAATGTCATCCATACGACATAAAAGATACAGCAATGATAGAATTTCTTCATGACGCTTTGTCACATGGAATTTATCACCTTCAAGTTTACCTAGATGCTCAATTGGTTTTGTCACAGCTAAATGTAGTTTACTATGTTTATGATCCCACTGTGTACCGAGGATTCCTTAGGGTACATCTCTTTAAACGCTCTTTCATTACATTACATATATCCATGTTGCTAGGAGATTTAATCATATGAAAGATACTCTAGCTAATCAAATTTTAGATTTGCATGTGGTCACACATAAAAAGAAAAACACACACATACACATGTACATACATTTTGTAAAAAATGTCATCCATAATGACATAAAGATGTATATATATATATATATATATATATATATATATATATATATATATATATATATATATCAAAAGTCTCATGAGTACATAGGTAAGTATGAATGCCTCAATAATGTTTAGTATACATTAGCTTATCCCCTCAAAAAATACATATACAAAATTTTCCTCGGCACATCAATGATCTATATTATCTAAGAACGGGGCCTATTGGCCCTACCATAATGTACAACAACGTTGGATAAACATCGTATCAGTTGGACTCCATGTCCTGAGGCACTTCTACTACATGAGGCACGATAGAGGTGAGAGATCCTGATCTTGGCCATAGGTACAAAGACAAGTGAGCAATGAGGTTTCACTCACTCATCTCAAAAACTCTCAAGCCTATCCGCCCGCCCTCACATCTTCCGGGTTGTCCTTTGGCTACCGTTGGTCCCACTTCTGGGTCGAAAGCACATCTTTGAGTCCTAGCTAAGTCTCGGTCGCATGTGTCCCACATTCATACATAGAATATACACGAAGTCAAGATATCACATAAAACGATATATATAAAAATACCAGCGGATTAAATAAGTTTTTAAAGTTTTTAAAATAAGTTTAATTTTTTTTACCTATCTTGCTCTCGGCCTTGTCGTGATGCGGCATGGCATGTCCAGATTCTAGAGAAGTTGATCTCACATAAGGATAATCCGCATCATCGGAATATAGTCATGCTCACTCAATCAAAACATTTGTCATCAAGTCCTATATGGTCCTCCCTCCACCATGTCATGGAAACAATGCTTCCCACCTTCATACTGCTAGGAAGGAGGCCAAATGCCATCAGACGATTCTAGGATCGAGACTCAACCCTCGGGCGAAAAAGGAAATCACAAAATCGTACTTCAAACCCGGTTCTTGTTGGTACACTGTCGACACTCTACAATGTCTCTTCATGCACATCATCATATCATACTCAAAGAAAAATGTGTGACTTAGACACTCAATTGTCAGCGTATGTGTGCTCGAGTCTCGATGTATGGTTAGGATCTAGTAATTCACCTGATCAATAGTAAGATCATACAAAGAGATATATTGGTGATCTTTGAATCATTTTTCACCGAGACCTATCTTCGCTGTACCATAGTACATCTAGATATAACTTAGATATTGAAAGGCCTATGGTGAAATTTCCTCAGCTTATTGATTGGTTTCTCTCCTTTTGAGAGGTCACTAAGAAATCGAGCATCCTTCTGGCCATGGGGGCTACCGATTGACCCTATAGAATAAAATTCTCTGCATCCAGGTGAAAATACTCCACAAGAGCATTGAAAAATCTAGGTTGTTCCCTCATGAACGAACATCATTGAAGAATTTACAGCCTCCACACTATTTTAGTGGCTATGGCTAGGGTCCTTTCACTAAGATACTAATGTCCCTCCATACTCTTCCGATCAGTGAACATACATCCTATTTCTTGGAAAAGTAGAGGGGAGTTAGTACTTGCATTTTGATTTTTTCAAAGCTTGCAAAGGTGACGCTGGCTGTATTGGACACGTACTGTATATACGTTGTGCTATTTTTTTCACCCGAGATATACGTTGTCCTTGGTCAACTCCATGTACATGCAGTATTTTTAGGAGAGTGCACCACCTCAAAACTAAAAATAAATGCATAAAGGAATAATTAAAATGAAAGAGGGAGGGATTTGTACTTACTTGATCCAATCAGAAGCTCTGCTTCTACCCCATAGAATCTCCCTGAATCAACTCTTTAGAAGTAAAGGTTTTTTTTTTTTTCCTTTTGGTTAATTTTGTGGATGCAATGGTTAAAATGAGCTTCGTCACTTTCATTTATAGACTCTTTTTATCCTTTTTGCCCATTTTTTGACCTTTGTCTTTTTTCCTAGGCTGGTGATCACTTCTGATTCCACTGAAGTTTATTATTACTCCATCCACTTAATTTTTTATTCTTGGTTTGCAATTTTTGGGATGGGCCACTTTTTAAGTATCCTTTGGTAAAATTCCATTTTTTCCAACTTTTCATATAAGTTAGGGTTTCACATCCACTTTCTTCATATTGTTGTATTTTTTTCACTTTTTCCATAGGGATCTACCCACCTCATGTGACATTTAACCTTCATTGTTGCTCTAGAAGTGTTGTAATTAGATGGTAGAGCCTTGGGCTCTTTACATGGGATTCTCTAGGTAGATCCCAGCCGCATTTCAGTATCCATGATGTCTTGTGAATGACTCTAGGATCAAGTAGTCCTTCTTAGTCATGCCACATATGAGTTAAAAGCCTCATTTTTTTGATGCACCATCATTCTTGGACTTATCCTCAAGACTCCCAAATGAGCATGCTCTGTTGTCTTTCAAGCTCTCGCTTGAAATTCAAAAAATAAAATCCACCAAGAATGTATTTTATTTATTCTTTTCGATCTCATTTGGATTACTTTGAGAAAAGTATCCCCCTCGAGTCTTCTTTAATCCATTTTCATACTCTCTAAAAATGAAAATTTTGTCGAGAGATCTTGTTTCCTTTCAAGCTCTCGCAAAAATCAAATTTGAAGGCACATCTTTCCTGTGGTAGTTTACCCTTTTGGTCCAGATGGATAATTTCATCAATCAGTTAGTATGCTCTAGGAACTTCTGTCTGCCAGAAGAGTATTCCTTAGGCATAAGTTTAACACTTCCCTTTTCTCTGAGGGACTAAAATATCTTAAAAAAGGAACATTCTCCTTGGTTTTGGCTTAACTCTTTTTCGCCTCCTTGATATTACTTTCTACTAAAAGAAAGCCCTTACAAGAGTCCATAGTTGTGTTTCTTTTCAGACTCTTAAAATTGAAATACCAGTCAGAAAGGACCTTTAGTTCCTCTCACACTCGCTAACTGGTCCAAAGAACAATCCATTAGGAATTGAGCTTTACTCCCTTTTCCAAAATTCCATTATAATGGAAAAGGCATTTCAAGAGATCTGCCCCACCTGGAGAGTCTCCCAACTACTTTTTATACTTTTTCGGGCTAAGGCGAATAAACTCAAAAAAGGGTTGTGAGTCCATATATAATCTCTTTTCATACTTAAATTCACAAAAGCTTCAATGAGGATTCAGCTTTGTCACGCTAAAATGGTTTTGAATAGACGTTGTTTTGGTGCTATTTTACCACTTTTTCAAACTGACTAGGCTATCTTCGAAAAAGGCATCTCTAGAGTCTTCTTTTACATTTTATCAAACTCTCTAAACATGAAAAAACCATCGAAATGCATCTTTCTGCTCCGGGCTCATAAAATTACATAGAAGGGGTATCATTATTTCTTGCTTAATGGCATTTATGAAATAAATCTTTATGCTCTTTTGGTTTAATGTCGGCTCCATGTTTCTCTAACCTGAACTCTTTGAATCATTCCTTATATGAAAGCCTTGTAGCACTTCTTTCCTCTATGACTCCCACACCTTGACCCATGGAGACATTTTCCCCAAGTGTCCTTTTCCCTATTACGTCTCTTTCAGAGAATTAGTTTGTTTCTTGCGCTTGGAACTAGTATACTTGTAACACTTGTTCCTCCTTTGTAGAATATTCTTTTTATTCTTTTTCAAGATGTTAAAATTTGAAAAGAAAAAATCAAATATTCCAAAAAGAGGACGAGAAATATTCATTCTTTTCTCAGAAAAGATAGTGAGAGTCTCCCTTGGAAAACTACATCTTCCATTTGTTCTCCAAGAATTTAGATCTAGTATGACCTTATGAAGTTTTTTTCTACAGATAGAGTTGTGTCCTCCTCCATTTGGTTACTCTTCCAAACACATGAGAGTTTTGTTTTCTACATCACAAACTTATGTCAATGTCATGTTTTCTGAGTCTCATCATCTTTCATGCTTTTTCCAATGGAATTTTCACTCAACTTGAGTTGGTATTTCTATATTTTGTCTCTTGACCTCATGAATCAACCATCCCAAGAGTCCAATCAAATCCAAATTCAAAATCGATGAATTTCTATACCTAATCATCAAGATCTTCCAGTATTTTCCTAATGATATATCAAAGACCCTCATGGTAGTGAGTCTTACACTCTCATTGTATTCCTACTTGAGTTTTGAATATTTTGAAGTTGTTGTTCGAACTCTGAAGACCTCATCTCCAACCATCGGCATCGGCTTCTGAAGATGGATACTATACTTGTATATCTTCTACTGATTTTGATATGTAGATCCACTATTGCCTACTAATACATTTTATATAAGTTATATGACATGATATGCAAGTGTATTTGATTGGAAACCATGATTTAGTTCATCCCGAGCATGTGTATTCCTACTGTGAGAGACAATTGTTGTTTTGTAGATGGCTCCTCTTGAACTCTAGTCCTGCCCACTGACCTCGCATATTGGTAAAGATATTGTCATGTATTTTGACCATATGTTTCTCTTCTAACCTCACACATTAGGGGGCATCCAAGATCCCTAAAAATCCCTACTCTTGCATACATGGCATTGGCCCTCTTACTTGCATATTTTGCTAAAGAATCACTGGATATTTTCTTAAAAAACCATTTTTAGAATATGTACATGCCCTCCATTACAAATTTCAGATACATAATGCTAAACCACTACATTCTGTGTACATATGCTTGTTTCAATTCATTACAACCCACATATGCTGGAAAGTTGAAAAATTAAAAAGTTGCAAGGAAATTCATTGAAATTCATGGGCTATTGGAGGTTTCCCAACCAATTCACTCTGCTATGTCCCGTCCCCAAACAGAATAACCATCCTTTTTCATATAAAAGAAGGTTTTGGGGCCTCATTTCATATCTAAGCATAAGAACAATGAAACTCCACCCAATTTTCTCATCTCCTTGTCCAAGCTTTTGCTACCTTTTGTGAGATATTGTCTTAGCAACCCCTTCTTTCCCTCCATTCAATCCATCCTCTTCCCTGAGGTGATCAAACATGAGAGAAGAGGAAATATTCTGCACTGAGAATTGGAAGAGGATCTCTGACCTGGTTCGGAAGCAACACAGACAAGTTCTGCCTTTTGATGAATAAAAGAATCACATTTCATGTCCCAAATGATGATGTTTTGTGTATTTTCATTTATTTATACCTAGTATTTGATATCTAACCCTTGTTGGATCAAGGCCACATCGAAGCAATGTTTGATTATTTGGGAGATTGCTTGGATCATGTCATTGATGTAAACGTTTGATTTGATTGATGTCATTGATTGATGTCAAGAAATTGATTGATTGATGATCAGTTCTTGATGAATGGATATATGTCAAAGTGAAACTACAATTGATAAAGATGGATCATTAATATGATGCATATAGATGATGCATTTTGATCAATGAGTTGTCATGATACATAAAGATGCATAGTTTGTTTGATGAAAAGATTATTCATTATTGTCTTATTTCATGATTGGATAATGGGCACAAATGGATGAAATCCAAAGTGGTCCCTATGGTGAAATCCCTCACAAGAAAACACTGGCGGATTTCTGAGTTATCCTAGAAGGTTTTGCTGGAGGACCCATGTTTGTGCATAAGGGAATAATGAGATGAATATCAATTTATTACAGAACTATCCTAGGATGGATATCATTGTCATGACATTCGGGATGGTATGTGGATTATCACATAACTCCTCACTGTTAAATATGGCCTTTATAAAGTTGAGGACTCCCCATATGAAGGCTTAGCTCAAGGTCAAAGAGTCAAAGTGCTTGAAAAAAAACATTTTTAAATGATAGCAAAGTGACAAAATCATGATGGATTATTTAATGATAGCAAAGTGACAAAATCAAGAAGGAATATTTAAATGATAAAGTATTGGAGAAGTTTTATTACATAAAGTGGTTAACCCTAAAATATGGAAAATAGGTTATGACCTAGAAATGGGTTAAGTAACCTAAAATGTTGCTAAGTGACCTAGAAGATGAAAGTATAAATAAGATAGCTATGGTCTCTTTTTGTAGATCATCCTTTGTGGATCAATGGAGAGATTATTCTGATATTGTCTTGTGGAGTATTGATGGAGATTTTGAGAATCATTGGTGTGGATCTCTTTGAGAATGATTAAAGATCTATTGGTGAGGAAGAGAGAGAAGAGGATCTCATGGACGATCAAAGTTTTATTCCGTCGGAGATCTTGACGGAAAAATTCTTGGATTCACAGAAAACACTATTTTCAGAGGCATATGTGGGCTTTTTGTGTATAGGGTGATTATGTACATGGGTTGTATGAGGACAATGTGTGTACAATGGATGGAATGATGATGAGCGAATGATGGACATAATAGTGAAGACTTGTGTTTGAGATGGTGCCAAGCTCTTGGATGATTAGGCAGGTTCTAGATCTGCATTCTATCGCTTCAGATCTATCACTGAGACACTGGTATGATTACATTATTGTCTTTATGAATACTATTGTTTGATGTGATGGGAATGCTTAAGGAATTCTTGGTATGGATTCTATGATGTGGTTCAGTTTGGTTGATTTGGTTGATAGAGTGACCATTACTCATGTGATTCAATGGTGACATGATTGCTATGGTATACTATATGCTTATACATGTTTGAGATAACATTCATATTGATCTATTGTGGAGCAAGAGAAAGCTATTGGAGAGCTTGGATATGTTGTGACTGGTTGTGGGTCAGTTTGGACAGTGGAATACATAAGAGAAAGTGATTACAGGTTGTAGAGGATATGAGCATGTGAAGCAAAAAAAAACCCTATTTGTTCATAAGAATACGCATGTTTCATTATACATTGGCCCCGTGCACATGCAGGCTGTAGTGAGCCAGGGTGCATACACACGCGGGTTGCACTACTGACAGGTCGTGTACCTGTTGGCAGATTTATATCTGTTGAGGATTGTTGCCTCATATCAGTTGGTGATGAGGGTGTAAGTTGAGTCTTGCATTATAGAGATGGTCCTCTTGTAGAATTGTACTCTATTCAGTTGTTGCTGATAAACCCCAGATTGTTGTCCATAATAAAAATAAAAATTGTACATACATCTTGTGTTCTTTGTGTTCCTTGTGGTGATGACTTATTGATGATATGTGTTGTT
>SNQJ01S0047435.1:140752-171716 GCA_010110895.2 Picea sitchensis | reverse complement strand
CTATCCATCCCAAAACAGTGCCAAGAAAGTCAGACGAAGGAAGATCCTCATCCTTAGCTATGAGGCTATCTCCAGAAAGTTGAGATGAAGGGATGAGAAGGAACCTATGGGAAGTCCTACGGCTGCCTATTGAAAAAGGGGGCGCAAGGTAAGGGATGAAACCAGGCATAGAGGAAAAATTTAGCTTCCAACCCAAGGCTTGTTGATTTTGTACATGAAACTGAAAAAGACTACAACCAGCCAAAGGTTGAAAACAATCATGTATGACAGGCGAGTGACTATCATGAAAGAAACGTCCAACCATATATGTAGTAGAACGGCAAGATGATAATAGCGGAAGTTGGAGATTCTTGTCACAAAAATCCTGCTCTAGGGAGACAATGTCCTGACCCTCATCAAAGTTAGAGCACAATGATGGTTGAAAATCTTCTCCATAAAATAGATCCAAGTGCTCAAAATAATACTCATCAAAATCCTCAAGGCATGACCGGAAATAATCATGAGGACGTTGCATTAAGTCATCCTTGCGTGTTTGCAATATATTTGTAACTGTATCATCTCCTTGTTGCCAAATGTCAGAATCAATAGCAATCTCATATGACAGTTGTAAAGGCGACAATTGAAAATGTCCTTCCATATCATAAATGGGATCCCCATCATAACCAACCATATCGCATTTACGTCTTCCAACATGTATGAACTCATCAATATTATCAACCATGTCATTACCTTTATCATAATATGAAGGGTTTAGTACATCCAAGGATTCCTCTAACACTTCTTCACTTTCTAAATCACAAAATAAAGCACCATCAAAATCTTGGAAAGGGAAACAGCTTACCGTATTCACTTCTTCTTGTGCAAGAGTGACAAAGGCTTGGATGACTTCATCAAATGGAAGAGCAGATATTAGTACTTCATCCTCATGACTCGCCTCTTCAACCATATCTTCGCCTTCATTACAATATGAAGGGTCTCGCTCATCCAAGGATTCCTTCACTTCTTCACCTTATGAATCATAGAATAGGGCATCATCAAAAACCTGAAAAGGAAAATGATTGACCTCGTTCTCTTCTTCTTGTGTCGGAAGCATAGCATCTTGGATGGCTTCATTGGAGGGAGGAGCACTCATCAACACTTCATCCTCATGATTGGTATCTTCAAGCTCTTTTTCTTCAACCAGATCCTTGTCATCTTTGGTAGAATTATGAGTAAATTCTTGCTCTTCCTTATGGGATTGGTAACCTTCATCAAGAACCCTCTCTTCAAGCTCTTGTTTGAAGATTGGTTCCCACCTTTCAATAAATTCTTTAACGAAGATGTTAATGGAAGCTACATTTTATGGGCTAAGAATATCTAGGGTATCCTCAGGGTTATCAACCTCGACTTCTAGAGCGGAGAAATGTTCATTCCTGGTGGAGGAAATACTTACTTCGATTTTTGTAGCCATCTCATAGGCTTCTTAGATAGTCCTTGGGGCCTTTTCATTGAGGAGGAATCCTGGTTTCCCTGAGAATGCATTGGTATAGAGGAAGATGACGTATTCCTTTCCTGGGTGAGATCTTTCAGGGATCCGTTGTAACAACCTCTCGAATCTAGTATGGAACTCCCCAACAGTTTCACTCTCAATCTTTTTTATGCCACTAAGTTCACTTAACAATAAATATTAAATACATACGCTCTTTGACACTCCATCTTTTAAGGAAGACCTCTTCTAGTTGATCCATGGATGTGATTTTCGCATCAGGGAGACTATCATACCATACTCTAGCATCATCACTAATAGGGTGGAGCTAAAAGAAAGCCCAAAAATTAGTCATGTGTTCTCTGGCATTATCCACATCACTACCAATGAATCTTGGGAGCTAATTTTCATTTCTTGCAGGCACTCGTCAGGGGTGTTATCGCGCAATTTGTACTTGCCCAAAAGCCAAAGGCAATTGAACAGTAAATTGGTGTAATAGGAGGTTGTCCTATCACTGTCACCTAAATAAGACACCTCTTTCTCTTTAGGGGTGAAAGCCAAGGGGAGACGTCCCCGGTGACCTGGGGGTTTGAAAAGGCAAAGGTAATAGTGTCAAGAAAAGTTCTTCCCCTCTCACAAGTCACTTGATCAGAAAGTCCCAAAGGTTTAATAATATGAAGCAAAGATATGCTTAAGTGTACCTGCCCAGAACAAGACAACAAGAAAACACTATTTTGCAACTAGCAATTGATGTTAGAGCTTTGTAAAACCTTGGACTTTCAATAAAAGCAATAAGATGATGTATAAGATGAAGCAAACAGAAATTTATAACAGCAATGTATATATATTAATAGCTTCACAATTAAGCCTTGAATAAGCTTCAAAAATGACCCAAAATGGTAACCTAGAATTAGCAATATGCTAGCACTTGTCAGAAACTAAGAAGGCAATGTAAAAATCAACTTTAACAATTGCTTTTAGGAGCTTTTACTGCTGCAATATATGGATGTAGCTTACTTTTGTAACAGCAGCAAGAATGTTAGTAGATTAGTCTAACCTAGGGTTAAGAGTAGTTATCAAATAGCTTGAGGTAAATGGTTTTGGGGATTGTTTTCATCAATCAACCAAGTACGAGGTATAAACCAGTGTCTTCAAGGTTAATGGAGTCACTTTTTTGCAGCAGCAATCTTGAAGGAAACAAATGATAATGTGTGAACTAAAGACAAGAGGGAGAATGATTGAGGTGTTGGTAACCCAAGACCTCAATCACCAAACCCTAGAAGGAAAACGGCTACTAGGAAGTAGGTAACCCTAGGCCCTAGCGGTTTTCCTTCTTCTTTAGCTCAAGCTTGAGATAAATAAAAGCTTGATGAAGCAATGATGTTAGAGTGCTACAAAGGTAGGGCTCTAGCACATGCTTCAATGGATATGTCTTCTAGCAAAATCTAGTAGGTGGATAGCTATTGAGATAAGGAAAATAACATATGCTTAATCTCCTAGGGTTTTACACTAGCAATTTCATAATCTTAATAAATGCAAAGTAAAAGATACCATAATCATTCAAAGAAAGAAGAATTGCAGATTTTCACTTACATTCACCAAGAATAATCTAGCAATATGCCCTAGTTGAAGACTTTCCACCAAGAAAATGACAAAATACATCAAAAGAAGCCTCCTCCAAGAGTTGTGCACCACTTAATTTCAGCCAATAAGCCTTAAAGAGGCCGAATTTCAGACCTCACACTTGTGTCAATGAAAGATCATGAAAAAATACAAGGGATTATTCCCTTATTTATACAATTCAAGTGACCTTTAATTACAAATTAGGTCAAAAAACGCTGACATGGCAAGGGATTATTCCCTTATTTATACAATTCAAGTGACCTTTAATTACAAATTAGGTCAAAAAACGCCGACATGGCCAGTTACATCAAATATCCAGTTTTTTACATAAAATTGACAAATTAAAACCTAAAATGTGCAAAAGGGGTGACGTCATTCCCTTCTAGGGTGACGTTGGGCCTCAGAAGTCAGACGTTGGCCTCTAGGAGCAAAACGTTAGGCCTTCCAAGGCCTATGGATCATGCCACACATGCCACTTGGCACACAACTGCCTCCATTATGTCCATCTAATGTCGGGTGACGTCAAGGGTCACAAGGGTGACGTCATGGGCCTCCCAAGGCCAACATTCAGGGGGAAAGGAAAGACCCCCCCTGGGTCCAGGCCTGCCAAGGTGTCTCTGGTGGAACGTCCTCCTCTCTCTCCGGTGCAAGCCTCTAGTATATGTCTGCCCCTGGATGGGGTCTCAGCATCTATCTGGTGGGCTTTTAGCCCTATGGAGGTCCGAGCTAATCATCTCCCCATGTGTACCTGTCTGTCGGGCGTGGTCCTACAGCAACAACAAGTACGCCCTCCATGGGCTCATAAGTCGTAGGGATCATAGCAATGTCAATCACAACTAATAATCAAGTTACCCAAACTTGTGCATAAAACCCCTCTTTTCCCAGACAAATGCTCAAAGACGTTATGCTATTATACAAGCCAAGTTTGGAGAGGGTTTCAGGACGTCCTATTGGGCTAATTCTCCTTAGGTGTGGGGTGTTTCCAGGTGAAGACCAATCTAGCTCATGTAAGTGCATGAGATGGTATGGGGATGTTTGGGCAATTAGTGCAGTGATGACAAGGAAATGTAGGTCTTATGGGTGCCTCTAGAGAGGGTGAGTTGCACCTTGTCATGAATGCAATTGTTTCCCTAGCCATTCAATGCCTTTTACTTTTTATCTTATTTCTTTTCTTTCAAGATAATAGTTGGGGACAGCACTTGCAGGCGTGGTGACCAATGGTGACGACATTACCCACAAGCATTTCACTTGAGGAGATGAGAAGTTTGGCTCTTGATGAGAACCCCTTTCCCTTGGCTATGCCACCAAAGAGCCACCTGGCGTTGTGACTAGATGAATAGTGAGTGTCATACCACTACATGCCCATGGACCTAATAGGCTAGCTCATGATGAGACCCCCTATCCACCAGCTAGGTCTTGAGTTTATCTTTTTTATGGGTCCCCTTTTTTTCTTGTTGAGAGCCTTTTGTGCTTTCTCGAGGGATCCCACACAGTGAAGCATCTCAAGGTTTGATCTTTTGGCTTTTAACTTTTTGCGATGCACACCTCTAGGCCTTTGCTTCTTCTTCCCACAGAGTCAAGGTACAACCCTTACTAGCTTAGCAAACCCGATCTTTTGAGATAAGCAGGGATAGATGAGAGGAAGATGATGAAAGAGTGATAAGTATGGTGGGAATGAATGATTACCTTTCATAAACCCCCTAATGGCAACTCACTCCTAAGGGGAAACAACTTGCTAGGGCATTCTATAATCCCAGTGTGGACAAATTGAGTCATAAATTTCAAGCACACGTCATGAAGTGAAAGAGAATTAAATGCACATATTCAAATGCTTTGAGGATCAAGAAGTGACACATACCATGATACCCGACCTCATTACCTCATGAAGCAAGACCCACTTTGCTACTTGGAACAAGTCGATGGGATGGATGTTGTTGTTGTTGTTGGCGAGGAGATGGAGGCGTTGAAAGGATGGGACCCTCAGGTAAGCTCAGTCAATATATGGCTCTCGGGTACTCCATGTCTAGGACATGGGCCTCGAGACATAATCTCCTTAGTTATCCACAGGATAGGGGGAAAGCGGTAACCTAAATTTTACTCATATCCAAAGGTTTGAAGTTCCTTGGGTCCCATTGAGAAGCCATAGTTGGCTTTGTCATTAGATTGGTGGATAAATAATAATCCTTCTAGGGATTATCAAATCCCTTTCTTTTAAGAGTAGGGTGAAAACTATCCGAAGGGAGGAGTCCCTAGTGACCAAAAGGGTTGGTAAACTAAAGCAAGGATGCAAATATAACCCCCTCTCCTTTGAGGGTCAATTGAGTCAAATGGTATGGTTGAGTTTATGTCTTAAGAGATTAAGCAAATGTAATGGATGAAATGTACCTGCCCAGACAGACAACAAGCAAACATATGGAAGTTTCAAGTACAAAATTATGTTAGTGCTTCAATAAGACAACAAACCAATGAAATATATGCTTTTAGCTAGTATGTATGTATATACTAAATTCATAAGTTTATAGCAGCAATAATAAGTATATGAGAGCTGCAAAATGCTCGTCAGAAAATGTCTTTAAAGACAATGAAAATATAGCACTTAACACTTAGAATGATAATATTATGTCATGAACAAAATTTGAAGTGTTTAGCTAGCAATAACAATCAAGTATGCAGAAGAATTTTGCTGCTCTAAGATGGCTGTGGCAAAGAGTTATAACAGCAGCAAAGTAGAGTCAGTTTTACTAGACTAGGTTAGGGTTAGTAATAGTTAGTAGAGGTAGGAGTTGAAAGCTTTAAGGTAGGGGTTTGGTTGATTTCTCAAGGAGATGGGGCTTGAAGATTAGTGCCTTGTGGGGGTAATGGAGTCAAAAGGTGGCGTCTTCTACTTGAGACTGATAACAATAATGATATTGCTAAATCTAAGAGATAATGGTCCTAGGAAGAGTAGCACCTTTAGTCTTCCTAGGATCCAAGCTTTGAGAAGGGAGCTAGCTAGGGTGTAGGTTCTTCTAGGCCCTAACGTCTCCTTCTTCTTAGATTTCTTTGAAAGAATTAAATTTATAAGCAACCACAATTAATCAATACCTCTAAAGTGCTAGCACTTTAGGGCTTTAGAACTTGACAATTATGAATGATCTAGTGAAGCTTAACAAGATAAAAGTAAGAAGTAGCACGCAGGTTCTTTACTTCTAGGGCTTTTTCTAGCATGCAATTTCATAATCTTACATGAGCAATGCACCCCCTTAATTTCAGCCAATAAACCCCAATTAGGTTGCAAATTTCAGTCCTCTTCTCTCTGTGAGTTGTGATCCAAAGATGAAATTAAACTTTTGTGCATCTGTCGGTGGTATGGAGTCTTTGGTAACTTGCATGCAACCAAAGATCGAGATATGTTGGGTTCTATCGAATGGTGGAACATGTGGCTTCGTCTACCACAAATTGCATAAATTGATGGTGAAGAGGTGCTCTCAAGTGGTTAACAAATCTTACGTAGAAGGTGTTGGAGCACCTATAGCTTCATCCCAAATGTAAAGAGAAACAGCTTGACTTGGTCTTAGTAGGGTAGAAGGCTTGGTTTGTGTGCATTACAACTTGGGGTTGTTGTCCCATTATTGTGATGCAACATGGAATGCTTTTCTAAAGAGATGTGACTTGGGAAAACAATCTAGAGGAGACTCATTTGGAGGATGGAGCCATGGTTTTAGAGTGCTTGGAAGTGGAACTTTTGGGTGATCATGATGGTGATCATGTTCTTGGAGGAGACATGCCACCCCATCCATTAGCAATGTTCAAAATGCATCAATTTTGCCTTTATCTTCCCAACGTCCATTGTCACATGGGGTCCATTGACCATTGGTTTTGTTGCATGAACACTTCCACCTACTCCTAGTCCTACTTTTCTTCAAAGATCACAGGAGAAAAAAACTAGAAGTTTCACCATTGTGAAGGAAAACTTAGAGCATTGTATACTTGCTAGTAGCTACTATATACTAGATCTCTTTTTGTTTCCTGTTTTGAAGTAGTCTCTAGAACTTAGTGCTGAATTGACTATTTATTGTATTTAGTACTCTCTAGAACTTAGTACTTTGTCTTGACTCTTTTTTATAGGAGACCTTTTGGTACTCCTGCATTATATTGACATCATTATACTCAACAAACCCTTTAACCTACTTTTGTGGTCATTAGTGTTGAAATAATGTAATTGCAAGTGTATTCTAATTATTATTGTTGCATTATTCATTAGATCAATCCCTGATACTTGGATTGATCATGTGACTATTGTAAAGATAGCCAAATCCCCTTTGCGGATTAGATCCAAAACACTATAATTAATAAAAATGAATAAGAAGTAGGCCCTAGAATATATATTAAAAGGTGGTTATAACCACCCAGTTGAAAGTCGGCCCTGCCGATAAAGATACCTCCACCGTGCCAAGTTGTATAAATAAAGAATGGCGCCTCCTTGGAGTACACACCTCACTTGTTCATTAAAACAGGTTTGAACTGCCAGTTGGAGAAGAGAGAGAGAGAAGCATTCTTGGGAAGGGACTTTATGTATTTGTTTGAGTTATCTCTGGCATTGTATTGGCTATCTCTATAAAGGAAGTTTTGTTGGGTTTAATCCCCATGAGGGTTTCAGGATAAATGATTTTTGTCTCTTGTGATTGTGTATTTCTCAATGATCTATCTTATCTTGTGTTATCTAGTGAAATGCAAAGAACTCCTAATAATAACAAGTATAACTGGTTTCAAAGCTAAGAGAGCATCTTTCCTGAGAGAAAGTGAAAAACGTCATTGTTCGTGCATGCAAATTAGACTTTTGTTGATGAAATTATTCCATTAAAACCATCTAGAAAGTCGCCCTTCCCAGGATCACTTTGGCATCCTCAACCCAACTTTTCAGTGGATAGATCTACTGGAAAGTGAAACCAGGTTCCTAGAAATTTACCAGTGCAGAAGCAATTACCGAGGAAGTACCAAAACGTGCGAGGAAATTGCGATTACCCGGAGGTGCGAAAGGAAACCAGGAAACACCAGTCCAATCCAGTTGATCAATTTTGAAGGGGTAAAGTTGGATTTTCAAAAAACTAACTACACAAGGCTACTCACCTCAACCAAGCACACCTATCCCCTGGATCATAATTCCAAAATTTAGAGTTTGCATCTATCCCCTGGATCAAAATTTCAAAATTCGAAGTTTGAAAAATTAGGGTTTCATCATAAAACCCTAAGTTGCAGTTGCAGTTGCAGTCTCAGAACCAGTTGCAGTATCAATTGAAGTTGCAGTATCAGTTGCAGTTGCAGTCGTAGTACCAGTTGCAATCACCCTTGAAGTTCTTAAGAGTTGGTGATCATTACCGCTGCTACCAGATGGTGCCTCTACCTGCAAGTGTCGTCAGAGGTATGTACTCACACATGTTTAAATGGCTAAGCTTTAAAGGGTATTTGCAAGAGAAGGGATCTCTTGCCATAGATCGAGAAGGATCTGAAGATCCAACACATTCAGAGGAATAATGCAACCCAGGTATGATTATTCTGATCAGTGTTGCATGTTGTAGCTATGACCATCATTCTAACCTTTGATCAAAATCTGAGTCAAGGTATTAGATGGATTAAAAGTTGATATCATAGAGTTTATCCTCTAACCCTACCTTCTGTCAAGATAGCATATTGTCTTAGTACAGAAGACAGGTTGAAGAAAGTACTCGTCATCTTGAGTGAAGGAGAATTGGAAGAAAAGAAAGCACACTCATTCTTGAGGACAAGGCTCCAGGTTTGATTAATCAATTTGATAAGATTCAAAGGTACACATGACAAATTGATGACTACCACTTTACAAGTAACCACTATAGTTGAGATAGCAGTCTTTTACTTGGTAGCATGTGAGCATATAGAGGTAAATACTTAACGTAATTCTTTGTCTGATACAACTAACACCTCCACTAGGAGAAACCTCGTGTGTTAGTTCCGGGTTGCCATGGAGGAATGTTCGATCACAACACTATAAGAGTGTTGACCTCATTTCGTATTACTTTTGATCGTTGCTTTAGACAAGCCACGAATGATAGCTCTAAAGGAGCTACTATGATGATTATTCGTGCTATCGCTTTATCTATTATCATCAAAAGGATATTATTCTTGCTTGTTGTATTGTTGACCTTGTTTCAGGTCACAGGTGATAACCCTGAGAAAGCTATAGTGAAGGTTGCAGAAGGCAACATATTATATGAGACATGAAACAAACTATGTACATGATCACATACACTCATGCACCAAAGAAGATGAAGAAGAAGCTATCTCTTGAGATTCAAAGTATCTCATATGAAGATTTGCTTGAAAGGAGCAGAAGGCTCCAAATATGATCGAACATTAGAACGGGAAGCAGACCTCGTTTGAAGCCTGACTCGGTCTTTCATATTTAGACTTGGTATGCAACACCAAGTATACCTTGTAAGAGTTGATGAAGTCATGATCTCAGAAAGGATCAGATGAAGAGACAACTTCCAAGACTGGAAGACAGAGACTCATGGGAGATATGAAATCTCCAGGATGATTCGCTTGTTTTAGTGACAAAGAAGGAAGCCAGTCAGAAAGACTAGTTCCGTGAGAAGAGAAGTCAATATTGACTTCCAATATTGATCTATACAGATCAAACGTGTTGCAGATGTACAAAACCGATTGTCCCATAGTGCACTTGGGTTCAAGACCCCGGCAAAGATGTTCACCAAAAAGAAGCCATAGGTAAGCCATCTCAAAATATTTGGCTGCCCAGTATTTATACATATTCTGAAAGAGAAGAGAAACAAGTTGGAACCCTCAGGAAAGAAGGGAATATGTGTGGGATACTGTGAGGTCTCCAAGGCCTTCAGGATTTATATACCAGGTCACCATCACATTGAGATCGGCAAGGATGTGACCTTTGATGAAGATGCAGTGCTCAAGAAATCGAGAAGATGCCAGCTTGAAGAAGTATATGAAAAGGAACTTGTAGCTCCTAGAGTTGCAGAATCAGTGAGGGAGGTTCCTAGAGCTGCAGAACCAGTGAGGGAAGTCGTAACTTCTCCTGATGAGGAAATTCTAGAAGATCATGATATAGTAGAATTTAAAGAACCTCCTCAGATGACGATCTCCCATAAGAGAAAGCCTGCTTGGGCTAGGGAGCTTATTTAAGATGGAGAGAAGTATGGTGTTCCCGAAAGAACCATGAGACAGGTGAAGTGACCTAAGCCATTCTCCAGTTATATGGCCTTGATGTGTGATCTCCTAGAGAAGGAGCCTACTTGCTTTGAAGAGGCCATTCAGAAGAAAGAATGGGCAGATGCCATGACAGAGGAATACCAATCCATAATAAAGAATGATGTATGGGAAATAGTTCCCAAACCGAAGAGGATGTGGTATCTTCCAAATGGCTCTTCAAAATAAAACATGATGTTGATGGAAGTATTGAGAAGTATAAAGAAAGAGTTGTCGCTCGTGGCTTTTCTCAAAAGGAAGGCATTGACTATGAAGAGACATTCGCTCATGTCGCCAGATACACTTTGATCAGAACCATCATAGCCCTTGCAGCTAAGATGAAGTGGAAGTTGCACCAGATGAACGTAAAGACAACTTTCCTAAATGGTGTCATTGAAGAAGAAGTGTATATAGAGCAACCTCAAGGATTTGAAGTTGAAAACAGGAAGACTCATGTTTGCAAGTTAAAGAAGGCTTTGTACGGATTGAAGCAAGCTCCTAGAGCTTGGTATGGCAGGATAGACAGTTTTATGACGAGCTTCGGCTTTACCAAGAGTAAAGTTGATCCTAACCTCTACTTCAAGGTTATGAACGATGAGCCGGTGATATTGTTGTTGTATGTGGATGACTTATTCTTAACCGGAGAAGAAAAGCTCATCACCAAATGTAAGAAGTTCGCTTCAGAATTTGAGATGAAAGACCTTGGCCTAATGCATTATTTCTTAGGTCTTGAGGTACGGCAGAGTCCAGAGAGGATCTTCCTTAACCAAGGGAAGTATGCAGTCGAAATCCTGAAGAGATTTGACATGTTGGAGTGCAAGTCCATGAATACACCCATGGAAATGAAGCTGAAGCTACTGGTCAACACTTCGTCAGAATTGATTGGTGCCACGTTGTATAGACAGATCATTGGATCGCTGATGTACCTGACGAAGACCAGACCATATATTTGTTTTGCCATGAACACCTTGAGTCAATTTCTGGTAGAACCCAGACATGTTCACCTAGTTGTTGCAAAACATGTGATGAGGTACCTTAAGGGTACATTAGATTGTGGTCTCAGCTATGATAGAGATCATGATTTCACACTGAGTGGGTACACTAATTCAGATTGGGCTGGAAGTGTCTCTGACAAGAAGAGCACTTCGGGATGTTGTTTCAGTTTGGGATCAGCCATGATCTCATGGCAGAGTAGGAAGCAATCCAGCATTGCTCTCAGTACAGCAGAAGCAGAAGCAGAATACATTGTTGCGTGTTCTGCCAGCTGCGAAGCTACATGGCTTCGTAAGTTATTGACTGGTCTATTCGACCTAGAGATGGAAGCAACCACGATCCTATGTGACAACCAGAGTTGCATTAAGATGACAGAGAATCCTGTATTTCATGACAAGTCGAAGCACATAGAAATCTGATATCATTACATCCGTGACATGGTGCAGAGAGGAGCCATAAAGCTTCAATATGTTAGCACGGATGAACAGGTTGTCGATGTGTTGACCAAGCCTCTATCTCGTGTAAAGTTTGAGCACTTTCGAAATAAGCTTGGTATAGTCTGAAATGACCTCCCTCGAAAGGGGGAGTATTGTTGTGTTGAGATATGCCAGTCTAGCACTACGCTTCCACCTTAATTGTTGTGACGTAAAGCCAGTCTAGTACTGTGATTCTAGCTTAATCGTTGTGGTGAGATATGCCTAGTACTGTGCTTCGAGCTTAATTCCTGAGACGTAAAGCCAGTCTAGATTGTTGTGTTGAGATATGCCTAGTATTGTGCTTCCAACTTAATTGTTGTGACGTAAAGCCAATCTAGATTGTTGTGTTGAGATATGCCTAGTACTGTGCTTCCAGCTTAATTGTTGTGACGTAAAGCCAGTCTAGATTATTGTGTTGAGATATGCCTAGTACTGTGCTTCCAGCTTAATTGCTATGATGTAAAGCCAGCCTAGATTGTTGTGTTGAGATATGCCTAGTACTGTTCTTCCAGCTTAATTGTTGTGACGTAAAGCTAGTCTAGATTGTTGTGTTGAGATATGCCTAGTACTGTGTTTCCAGCTTAATTGTTGTGACGTAAAGCCAGTCTAGTACCGTGCTTCCAGCTTAATTGTTGTGACATAAAGCTAGCCTAGTACTGTGCTTCCAGCTTAATTGATGTGACATAAAGCCAGTCTAGTATTGTGATTCCAGCTTAATTGTTGTGTAGTGTGCCAGCCTCGTGTTGTGATGATGAGCCAGCTTCGTGCTGTGATGATGTGACCAGCCTCGTGTTGTGATGATGATGTATTAGTTTTATACTAATCCATATTGATGTAGATGATGATTTCATTCCACTGAGAATGACGATGTTGCCGATGAGAAAAACTTTCGATGATTTATAGATACGCCAGTCAGTGTTCCAAGATGATATTGATGATGTTGTCCTCTCACCCACCTGATGTTGTTGATGATGTTGTCCTCTCTCTCGCCTGATGTTGTTGTAGAATACCCTTCTTGTTAAGGGGGAGGGTTGAAATAATGTAACTGCAAAGTGTATTCTAATTATTATTGTTGCAATATTCATTAGATCAATCCCCTATTGCGGATTGATCATGTCGACTATTGTAAAAGACCAAATCCCCTTTTGCGGATTGGTCAAAACATAATTGTAAAAGGCAGAATAAGAAGTCGGCCCCAGAATATATTAAAGGTGGTTATAACCACCCAGATTGAGAAGTCGGCCCTGCCAGTAAAAAGATACCTCCACACATGCCACCACCCGATTGAGAAGTTCTCCCAAGCAAGAAAGACACCTCCACACACATGCCGAGTTGTATAAATAAGGAGGTTAGTGCTTCACTGGGACACACTCACTTGTTCATTGAGAAGCAAGTTTCGAGTCATAGCTTGGAGAAGAGAGAGAGAGAGATACATTCTTGGGAGAGGACTTTCAGATTTGTTTGATATTCTTGGCATTGTATTGGCTATCTATAATAAGGGAATTTTGTTGGGTTTTCCCATGAGGGTTTCCCCAGATAAATGATGTGTCTCTTGTGATTGTGTATTTCAATGACCTATCTTATGCTATTGTTACCTAGTGAAATGCAAAGAACTCTAATAATAGCTTAAACCTTAACAATTAGTCGGACGTTGAAAAAATTATCTTATCTATAAACAATGAAGTTATGAAAATTATATGACAATTTACCTTTGAAAGCTGAAATTTGAACTATTAACCTAATCTTACAACTCTTTGGTGATGAATATGATGCTCTAGAGTCTATTTCTATTTTGTGGTTGATGTTGTCTATTACAATCTAGTGATGACAAATTTTTATGATTGATGTTATATGTATGTATTAAATGGTTGATGATTTAATGATCACCACTAATCCAATAGTTAAATGATCTTATATCTATGTTTTCATGTTTTTTGCAATTGATTCGACATTCTACATGTTTTTTTATATATATGCATCAAAATATATTAAAATATGTCTTACATAAAAAACACTCCCGCTCTCATATATTTTTAAAAATTGCGCTTCCCGCTCCCGCTTCCACTCCTCGCTCCCAACTTCCTTGGCCTAGCCTATCACACATGGTTGCTACTCCTTTGTTGCACCTTGCTCCTTTCCTCGAACCTTGCCCCTGCACACTTGGATGAATGTCCTTCTCCACCCAATTCAATGAAATCTCCTATCTCACTCTGTGTGTGTCTCCTCCTCTCACCTTAGCTTCCTTTTATAATCTTGAGTTTACCCTAAATCCAAAACCCTAGATCTCCAAAGTGATCAATGGTTGAGATTCGATCTCAGCTTCACTTTATGATTTGATGGCTGGGATTTAATTTATCTCACTAATGCCAAATACTTAGGCATTTGACTTAAATTAAACTCCATTAATTAGAAAAGTACATTCACTTTAATAATCACTTTATTAAAGTGAATCTCCTAAGTCTTGAGAGGCATTAAGGACGACTTCCACATGTTCGACACAAAACCGATGTGGAAGTACTTGTCCGATGCTACAAACATCAACACTCCCTCTTAGCGAGGAAGGTACTTCACGAAGAACCACTTAGAACTGGTTCTCCCTCCAACCCTGACACAATGTCGCACACATCATCCTGCACACTGGCATCCCTCCAACCATGTTGATCAGCTACTCCCTAAACACTGGAAGTCACGGAATTAATGACGCTACATACCGATGCCATGAACTTTGGAAACTTCGTCGAAGGACTACTCTCCCACAATGTGCTCCTAGGAGCCTCCTCCTGCTCCTGAGCATCCATCAATGTCAACTGATACCAACTCGATCCCCTAACAGAACTGGAAGGGGCTAACACCTTCTTCCCATCTAAAGGTTGACTCCCCACACTGGAAGTCTGTGAACTTTGCTCACCCTTCGGAGCCTCCTCCTCCTCGTCCTCTCTCACTGACATTGATCCATGATCCAAGATCCCCTTGGATCCACCTACAAGATTGCCTTGCAACCTATATACCTTGCCCTCTCTGACACCAAGAACTTGAGTTGAGTCTGTTAGATCCCTTTGACGAATAAGAACCCAACCATCCTCAAAAGAGATGGTGTATCCATTGTCCTCCATTGCCGAAACTGAGAGCAAATTCAACACACTTGCCACCTCTAGAGAACCTCCTGACTCCAGTTGGAACTTAACTGTCCCAACTCCCCCTACAGCACACTTGGCATTGGTGCCAAGCTCCACATGCAGATCCGAGTCCATTTCTGACAAACTGGTGAACAACTCATATGTCCCCATCATGTTCTCTGTCCACTGAGAAAAGAAATACAGCCAACTCCTACTACCCTGCCAAATCTTTGAGTGGTTACAATTACTATGTGACCTTCATTGATGATTTCTCCAGGAGAACGTGGATCTATTTCATGAAGACCAAGGATGAGGTCTTCAATTGGTTTCGAAAGTTTAGGGCCCTCGTGGAGAACCAAACAGGGAGAAAGGTCAAAGTTTTGAGGTCAAACAATGGGGGTGAGTATACCTCCAACGAATTCAAGAATTTTTGCAAGGAGGCAGGAATTAAGAAGGAACTGACAGTACCTTACAACCCACAACGAAAATAGGGTTGCAGAGAGGAAGAACGGGGCCATCATTGGAGTTGCCAAGGCAATGATCCATGATCGGGATCTACCCATGTTCCTTTGGGCAAAGGCATGCAACACGAAAGTATATATTCAGAACAAGAGTCCTCATAAGGTCTTGGAGGAAAAGACTCTTGAGGAGGCGTTTACAGGGGTAAAACCGGAGGTTGGTCATTTCCGCATCTTCGGGTGTAGTGAGACTTCAAAGTTGTATAATAAACACAGAGATATATTAAAGGGGAATAAGCCACAATTCAGATCTTCTTAACAAAGGCACAATCTTCTTAATGAGGAATAATGTTACCTATGTTTCATCCCTTCAACACCCATTTGATACAAACATTTCCATCCTAGTCTTCAGTAAGTAAACCCAAGCAAGTGTGCCACAAGAGGAGAAAACTTTAACTTTCTATTGTCTTCAAGATACTCAACAAAAGCTCCAAGGGGAAAAGTCCCAAAATCTGGGCATCCAACAAATGGAGAGAGTTACTCTTTAAATAGAGTGAGCTCCATCTCCTTTAGAATAAACAAGTAATTGTTTTCCCAGATCTATTAGTTCTCCAAGGAATATCAATAAAATATCCTCCTCAACAACTTCCCTACTAAGAATAGCAATGAGTTGTTGAGATCCATTTTCTTCTCCAAGAAGAAACAATAAAATATACTTGGGAGTTATCTAGATACATTCTTATCTCCAAGGAAAAAAATATAATAATTCTCTCATACATAACCAACTCATGAGACAAGTCAAACAATAAGAAAATAATGAGTAGTTCGGCAACAACCTTCAAAATAGCACAAGGAGAGTGGGATGCCTCCAAAGTGGTTAGTTGACCAAGAAACAAACTCCAACAAATAATTAAAAAATGCCTCCACATGCATGTCCTCCAAGAAGAAAGTAAAATACTCCAAAGGTGCGCTCCACAATGGAAAAATGCATGCACAAGTGACACACATGATCTCCAAGAAGAAAATGCCCTCCACAATGGCACGTGTGGACCCTCAAAGCATAGATAATTGTGCCCATACTCCTTAAGAATAGGTAACTCCATCAATAAAGCTGAATAAATAAGCAATAAGTGTGAAAATGTACCAAAAATGACCTCCAAGGCTAGCTCACCCTTCTAACAACTACAATGCACAGTCCCCGAGGCATGACAACTCTCCCAAAAGTGTGCAAACAGCTAGATCCAAGGGATAATGTGTCAAACTAACATCAATCCATGTGCAAGGTGGTTAGATACCCAACTAATTTCCTGGATAAGGGAGTGGCTATGTCATCAAGCAATAAAATAACAAGGAAAATAGGTGCATGCCTCAACATGTGTGCCAAGTAGGTGAGCACTCCACTAGATAACCCAATCCACATAATAATGAACTCAATCAAGTGTGAACAAGACCAAAATAAGCAAGGGCGCTCAAGCACTAAGCTTCAATGTCAAAATAAGTCAACCTAGTCATTAAAAAGGCCATGAACAACCTCAACATGTGTGCACCAATGAAGCAATCTATCAAAAGGTCATTATTAAACACCAAATCACCTAGGGTGCTTACACATGAGACTCCAAATCACATCAAACCATCTGAAAATAATCATCATAATGCGTGTAACAATGTGAAAAGGGGTACATATGCCAACTGATTCAGAAGAGAATAATGTCAATAATATCAAGGTGTAAAACATAGGGAAAGTAAGACCCAAAGTTCTAGGGCACTCCACCTAGGCATCATGTACCACCACCATCACCTAGTCATGTGACAACATAAGAAAATAAAGCACCAAGAATATCACCACAATGCTGAATACATCATCACTGGAAATCCTGCCAAGCTCTAGGGGCATCAAATAACTGTCTGTGCAAGCAACCACTTTCCTCTAGACACTGCACACCCGCTGTTGAGGCAGTGATCGAAACAAGCCATAAGGGAAGTGCCAGAGGAAAGTGTGTGCATCCATGATAATGCCCCTGGATCTGACTAACAATCCATCAATATCATCTGCAAGTATCTGTCACATGTAGTGAAAGGCATAAGGTAAACCCTCATGCAACATGAGAAGTAAGAGACCATGTGCCATGCAACCCATGAATCCACCTGTCCTTCAGGTCAAAAGAAGTCCACCTGTTGTAATTAATTCTTATTACTATATTAAGGGTGTTTGTTTTAGCATTTATATTTTGGATTTTAAGCGATACATACAATATCTTAACATGGTGTCAAAGCAACACTCCAATACTAGGTTGTAACTTGTGAGATGTGAAAAATACTGTGGAGTTCGTGGGAAGTGCAAAGTTGCAAACAAGTGTGGAGATCTATGGGGATGTAAACAGATGTTTTAGCATTATGGAGCCGTGACTATTGTGAGGAGAAATCATTGGACTGCTTCAGGAAAGTTATGGAAATCAAACACAATGTTGATTGAAGGAACAAACCTTGGAGTTAGATCTTTCAGATGGAATGCAACAGCATGTGGAGCAGTGTGTTGTGATTATGGTAATCTTTTTGCAACAGAAGCAACACAAAACAAGCGTGAATATTGTGGAAGTCGGTTCAGGTATTTTGTCAAATAGTTTGTGAATCCTTCTTCGTGGCATTTCAGATGAAAGTAATGAACATTTGATAGTGGGTTGGAAAATGGTTGCTGTGGCATTTATTTTATGGCACGAAGTTGGTTATATTTTCTCCATGGGTTTCTGCTGTCAATCTCACTACTGACAAAAAAATAAACATCTGAGAATTCACGCCTCCAAAGAAGCTTCATTATCATCTGCAAGAAGTGAAAACCCCTGCTACAGAAGGAGAATACATGGGATTTCAAGTTGTTTTCTGCATTTTACAGAGGTCATCTTGACCCCATGGCAAGGCACCAATGTTTGAGAAAGCCATAATCTAAGACCTGATTTCCACAGAGTGGGCTAGGAAAATTTATAAGCAGAAATTTCTGGAGCAAACAAATTGGATAAATAAAATATAAAAACTAGCAATGGATAATGAATTAATATAATGAAAGCTTTATAAATGTCAAGTAAGCTTCTGAGTCACCAGTTGCAGTGCCTATTCCCATCAGAGAGGATCCAGCATTTGCCATAATAGCCCTAACATCGGCAAAGTCAACATTAACTAATCCTGGGACCTGCAATATAAATCATGCCATAAGTATTATTTATTGACAAGAAGTTCATCAGTCATCATTGAATCATGGGAATTCCATCAGATACTGCATTGCATGACTAGCTTCTATATGACATGAATACATGAGAAATAGCTCTTTTAGGATCTAGGGTGTCAGCACTCATGACACATGTGAAGCATTAATGACTAGCAATAATTCCATGTGCTCTCTAACAATTTCCAATAAAATACATATCTCCGCTGTTTCAATTCAATATGGAGAATAATCCAAGGGTTCTTTTATGAATTATATTAAAAGCAGCTCCAATAGATATAGTTTGCAAACAGGTACGCATATAGGCTGTAAATGAATTGCAGGCTATTATCAAGAACTAGCATCTTTTAGCAGATGGACTAATCGATGTGATGCTTGAGGTCTGCAATAAAACATATAAAATCAATTTGAAGTATCTGCTTGCATACCGTGATTATGTCAGAGATGCCACGAACTCCTTGTCGAAGAATATCATCCGCCAAATTAAAAGCTTCTGTGACTGGGGTAGACTGTGAAACTGCTGTCAACAATTTATCATTCGGAATTACAATTAAGGTGTCAACATTATTTCTCAAGGCAGCAATTCCTTCCTGTGCTTGTACTGCTCGCCTACGACCTTCAAAAGAAAAAGGAGTGGTGACAATTCCAACAGTCAATATGCCAAGAGACTTTGCTACTCCTGCAATCACAGGTGCACCTCCAGTGCCAGTCCCACCCCCCATGCCAGCCTGTTAATTGCCCAACAGATGTAAATACGTCACTAGAAGAGTTTATAGTTATCCCAAACAGGCACATATTTCTTGGAACACTTCTGGTATAAAATGCTTAAAATGATACATAGAAATATTCTGAATATTGAATGTTATATTTGAAGCGCCATAATATTCCCAGATGAGCTATTTAATATAAATATTGTAATATTATATTGCCCAACAGATGTCAATAAGTCACTAGAAAAGTTTATAGTTATCCCAGGACCCAAACAGACATATATTTCTTGGAACACTTCTGGTATAAAATGCTTAGAATGATATATAGAAATATTCTCAATATTGTAATATATATATTTGAAGCAACATAATATTCCCAGATGAGCTAAATAATTCCTTTGCTTCCTTCCAAAATCTCAAAGCAGCATGGGTGCTCTAGATTCAATAAGAAAAATTAACAGAATATGAGCATAATAACAAATATTCAAATTTCAAACCCTAGCCCCTACTCAAACATCAGAATCTGACTTCAGAATATGATATTAAAGTCCACAATGTTACTTGCAACTTCTGATATTTCTATGATAACCATCTAATGTGTGCAAACACTGTCAATACCCTCGGTAGATAAACCAGACTTTGTCAACTGCACCTAAACTTTAAAAGGGGAACATCGACAGCTATATAGGCAAAGCACCAATATCCTAAATCAAAAGAGCAACCCCCGCCCACATACACCCCCAATAGTATGACATGTACAGCCTGAGTGGGCCTAATGGTTAAGAACATGTGTTTCCTCCTTGGAGGTCACAGGTTCAAATCCAGAGTGGGGTGGGGTATGTATACCTCCATAGACTTTAGCAGTCAAATAGCTGCGCAGAAGGGGTCCCTTGTCCCACAAACAAGGGGGGCGCATACACCAATTTGGTGTTTGGCTTGGCCGTGACCTTAAAAATAGATTATTATTATTATTATGAACAGTTTCCTAGTAGAACCCATCAAAATTGTCAGATGTCTATGTAAGGCGTGGTAAATGATGAAAAGTGAAATGATACAGGAAATTTAAAGTTTAAACACTCCACATGCATCTGGAAAAGAACAAGGGCTTGTTACAGCTTGTTTGATTCTTTGGTGTATACATATATGTTGGATTACTCAAAGAAAATGACATCTAAGAATTAGTTTTACATAAAACTATTCCCATATATAACAATGCGGCACAAACTACCACTAATTGGGAGTGGCATAGAAGATAAACACCACAATATTCTCTCTCTCTCACATACACACACAGAGTTTTCCTCATACAGCAACTCGTACAAGCCCTTCAATTCTCTATCGTAACCCATCTCTCTCATGGCCTTCTCTGAGCTCCTGCAACTCACACAGGCTCTTCCCCCCTTCCACATGACCATCCTCGAGGACCTACACCGGTGCATGCCCTTCCCCTCTTCTCTATGGCCCTCCTTGACGTCCTGCACCCACATAGACCCTCCCACTCTCTCCTACAACCCTACCCAAGCCCCTATAAATCACATCACTTCTTTCCCTCTCTCCCACGACCATCTTCAAGCTCCTGCAGCTCAAGCGGGCCCTCCCCCTTTCCCCCACAACCCTGCCCAGCTCTAGTAGATGGCACAAACCCTTTCCCTCTTTCCCACAACCCTCCACTTCTCTCCTAAAACTTGTGCAAACCCTCCCCTTCTCTCTTGCGACCTCCTTCTTTTGTGATTTCCCAAAGCTCTTTCCCTTCACCTCTCTCCTTTGACCCTCCATAAGCTTTGGCACTCACTGAGGGTGAGCCAATGAGGACAAACAATAGACCTATTTCATTGTTTGACAAAACAGAGATCTAGCTCGCAAGGGAACATTACTCTAAACCATCATGCTAATTACGTTGTCAAACCAAAGAATTTCAAAGTTAGCAAGATTTCCAAGGCTTAGTAGAGAAACCCTAAATACCCTATAGTGACCCAACCACACCTTCAATGCTCAATCCCTTAAAAAATTTACTTATGGGAAAAGTGGAGTAAATCACTCATGTTCGTAATAGAGGAGCTCAAAGGTAGCAAAAAATGGGCTTGAAGCTTTAAAAATTGTGGAAGAAAAACTAGGAAAAGTAGAAATCAAAAATAAAAGTTTAGAAGGAAAAATCAAACAATTGGAGGATTGCTTAAAAGAAATGGAAAACAAGATTCAAAAGGTGTAAGCAATTGAAATGAAGGTGGAGGATGGATATATAGAAAACAATTCAGAGGTTCTAGTAGAAATGAAAGAGCTAATGTCAAAAATAAAGAAGGCATATACAAAAATCATAGAATGAATCAGAACTTCTAGAATAGGAGCAAAAATGGTGGGTGCCCAACCACGCATTGGGGTAGACAGAGTCATGATGACTAGACATGTTAGAAATATCATTTAGGAGGAACAAGAAAGACAAAACGAGACCAAGAATATTATTATGAAGGGGGTTAAAGAAAGGGGAGATCGAAGATGCCACAAAGGTAGCAATGGGCTTCCTCAAACAAATAATGCATTAGTAAAGCACAATTTAAGCAGTTGTAAGAGTGGGAAAGTGGCATGAACTGTTGAAGATATTACACACACCTGGGACATTTTTTTCCTTATTTTCCTATGTTTATTAGTCATTATTGAGGGTCTCATATTTTTTAGGAACCTCTCCTACATTCTAGGAGAATATTCTCTTCAGTTACACTTAGCTAGACTAGTGGAGTCACTCATGCATGGTAACCTCAATTTTATCACCAGTGGTTGCATGTGCTTCTCTCACTTCCACACATGTGTCTCAGATAACTGAAGACTGCATGACTAGTTAACTAGGACTAGGTGGCAGTTAACTTCGTTAACTGTCTGTGTGTGTCCAGATCTCTCGAGTCTAGACCACCACTATGGCGCATTGGCTTCTCTTCCAGTGCGCATTAGTTGAGCTATACAAAGTATATCATGTGTAAATTATCATTCATTCATTTGGTTAATACATTTTCTCAGTCTTTTCTCTCCAATTTTTCTCTCGTCTTCTCTATTTTTGCAAGTTGTGCTTGTTCTTCTACTAGCTAGATCTCTTGTGTAGGTACTCACCACATTATACATGGTATCAGAGCCCACAGGTTGCTAGGAAGAAGGCGCGCCAACATTTTTTATTTCCAGGTACTAAAGATTGAAGAGCGCAGGAAGAATGGAATCTTCGTCATCTGTCATGCTAACACCGTACAACTACTTTGAAGGAACAAAAATATGGAGATTTTGCTCCGAGGTAGAGGATTGTACAGGTTAACCATGGCTACGGAAACATAACCCACATCATCCATTGAAAAATCGAAATACCTCAATAGAATGGATGAGGCTTACGAAGCCCTCTGCATTCACATATCCCCTAAGTTGTTGTTTCATGTGTCTTCTTGAAAAACTCCAAACGAGATCTGGACCACCATGGAAGGACTCTTTGGCAAACAAGATGAGATGAGAAGCCACATGCTCGAGGTGGAATTACTTGTATTAGATCCGAAAAGCTTTGAAAACATCTAGGATTTCTTCAAAAGGTACAAGGATTTGTTGTTGCAACTCAAGGCTTGCGGGGTTGATAAATCAAAGGAGGAAAAGCGAATGGTTCTCACTATTTTTTCAAAACTTGGTCCGGATTATTCAGTTTTTTTTTACTTGCCACACTTAGAGGTTGACTGTTGGAGCATCCTGGACTATGCCTTCTTTGGAGACCTTCATTGAGGTCCTGATTCGGGAGCAAGACAAACTCATCAAGATGGATGTAATCAAAAACTCCAAAGCACATGCACTTGCTGCACATGATGGCAGCAGTTTTCAACATCAAAAATCCAAAAAGAAATTCAAAGAAAAGGCACATGCAGAACAAAAGAATGAAGGGTACTCCAAACCGTTCAATGACTCCTCAAGATCCAAAAGTGGAAAAGGGAAGAAAGGACAGAAGTATACCTACTGCAATCGAGGATTCCATCCAAAATCCGCATGCATGAAGAAGCAAATAGACCTTATGACTGAGATTCTTCAAAAGAACAACCTTGGGGATCAAATTCCTGACGGTGCCAAGAAGAAGCCAAAATATCATGCTCCCAAAGGTAATCATCATGTATTAGTTGTTGTTCACTCTTCACCCGATGCCTGGATCGTGGATTCAGGTGCATCCCACCATATGGCTGCCACACAAGATATCTTATCTTCTTTGATTGCATGTAATGGTCCTCCTATCCTCATGGGGGATGACTCTCCAATCGAGGTAGTCAAAAAAGGGAGAGTAGAACTAGATCATGGAAGTTTTGAGAACGTTCTCCATGTTCCTCAACTTTCTGTGAATTTTCTCTCGGTGTATCAGATTACACACTCAAGCTCAGGCAAAAAGGTAGAGTTCACACCAGACTCCGTGTCTATATTCGACATGCAAGACAACTCCAGGATTGTTGTCAGGGAGGTAAATCATCAATCTCGGTTATACACTTTTTCTAAGTTTATTGAACCTGATTCCTCTGTATTACTTACGCATGTTGATGACAGTAGTAGACTATGGCACGTGAGGTTTGTTCACCTGAACTTCAGATACATGCAACAACTTAGCAAGAAAGGGATGGTCGTTGGATTACCTAATATCCACTTTTCAAAAGGGGTTTGTGAAGGATGTGTCCTTGGCAAGCACCCTCAAGAGAAGTTCGAGAAGGGGATGGCTCACAGGGCCTCCTCTCCATTAGATCTGATTCACAGCGATCTAATGGGTCCATTCCTGCGTCCATCCATCAGCAAGGCAAGGTACGTGCTTATATTTTTGGATGATTACTCACGTTATACTTGGGTATTTTTTCTCAGGTTGAAGCCCAAGGTATTTGAGCATCTTAAAGAGTTCAAAGCACTTGTTGAGACTCAATCAGGGACAAAGATCAAATCCCTCCGTACATATAATGGGGGGGAGTATGTAAACAAAAATGTTTAGAATCTTTGTCTTGAGGCTAGGATACAGTTGCAACACACAGTACCATATACTCCACAACAAAACGGGGTTGTTGAGCGGAAAAACGGATCTCTCAAAGAGATGGCCTCTTGCATGTTGCATGCAAGATCACTTCCTCCCAAGCTTTGGGTTGAGGCACTTAACTGTGCCAATCACATTCAGAACAAATCCCCTCACATATTTATTAAGGACAGGACTCATTTTGAGGCTTGGAGTGGCAACAAACCGGAAGTCACCCACTTTCGTGTCTTCGACTCACGTGCATGGGCCGGTATTCCCTCTAAAAAGAGGAAAGCACTCGATCCTCAGAGGACTGCATGTATCTTTGTTGGATACCCAGACGATGTAAAGGGATACAGACTCATTCATCCCTCTATAGACCAGCTCATCATTGAGCATAGTGTTCAGTTTGAGGAAAGCCTCTCCCATGCTCCACATGAGCCGCATGCAGGTACTTTTGTCCTTCCACCAATTCGAGATGATGAGTCTGCACATTCAGAATCTACTTCAAATCTGAGTTCCGATATAGAGTCAAAGGATTCAGAACATGCAGATGCACAGTTAGTACAGGAAGATGAGGAGCCACAACAAAGGCCCAAGTTGACACAGACCACTCTTCAGGATGCAGGAGACCTTGTTGGGGATCCAGCGGATCTCAGGAGGACTCGATGTCATTTCAAGGAGCCCCCTCGTGTACTCACAGCCATTGAGCCCATGTTGACTATGCATTGTTATGTGGCTCAGTCTTAAGACCCGCAAACCTATGGCGAGGCTGCAGGGAATCCCTTTTGGTAATCAGCCATGCAGGAGGAGTACAACTCCCTCCTTGAGAACCAGACTTGGGATCTAGTTTTGCTTCCTTCAGGAAGGAAGCTTGTCAGATGTAGATGGGTCTACAAGACCAAGAGCGCAACAGATGGACAAGTTAGCAAATACAAGGCAAGACTGGTTGCCAAAGGTTTTCAGCAGGTTCATGGCATAGACTACGATGAGACATTCGCTCTGGTAGCAAAGATGGAGTCCATTCGTTTGGTCGTTGCTATTACAGCAGCCAAAGGATGGGAAGTCCATCAGATGGATGTGAAGAATGCATTTCTTCATGAAGATCTCTCAAAGGAGATTTACATGGAGCAGCTACCTGGCTTCATATAGGATTCATCTTTGGTTTGCAAGCTCAAGAAGTCTCTCTATGGCCTTGTTATCGCGCAATTTGTACTTGCCCAAAGCCCAAGGCAAGTGAGACAAGATTGGCGTAATAGGGGGGTGACCTATTACTGTCACCTTAATAGGAAACCCCTTTCTGTTTAGGAGTATGTTAAGATTTACCCCAAGGGAGACGTCCCTAGTGACCTAAAGGGCTGATGAAGCTAAAGCAAGGATGCAAAGGTACACCCCTCTCACTGGTCACTCAAGTCAAAAGTCTTATGTCTTAAGGGATAAGCAAATGTAATGGATGAAGTGTACCTGCCCAGAACAAGACAACAAGCGAAAATATAGCAGTTTTCAAGTACAAAATGATGTTAGTGCTTCAATAAGACATTAAACCATTGAAATGTATGCTAGCTGATATAAAATTGCAGCAAAATGAAAATTTACAACAGCAATAAGTATTTTATAACAGTTGCAAGAAATATGCCTCTAAACTGCTTGAAAAGACAATGAAAAGATAGTTTTTGTTAGGCAGAATGATAATCAATTGTCACAAGCTAATTTAGAAGTGTTTAGCTAGCATTAAATGTAGTTTATGCAGAAAATTTGCTGCATTAAGATGGTTGTAACAGTGATCTATAACAGCAGCAAGTAAATTAGTTATCTAGGCTAGGTTAGAGCTAGTTTTAATTATTAAAGGCTAGAAAGTTCAAGGTTTGAGTGTTGGTTTTGTTATCCCCTACCCTAGGGATAACTAAGGAGACCATGTCTCGAGGCCCACGGGTCCTCGACATGGAGTGCCAAGAGTCGGATGACTTGAGCATGGCCCCAAAGGGCCCCTTTTTTCTTCAGTGCAGCCTATTTATCAGCAGCAGCAGTATCCATCCCACCAGCCTGATCCTGAAGTAGCAGTAAGTCTTGCTCCATGAGGTAATGAGTCCGGGTATCATAGTATGTGTCACTCTGATTCTTGAAGCACTTGAATATGTTGCATTGAATTCTCCTTCATTTCATAACGTTTTCTTGGAAACTATGCTCTTTGACTTGTTCATACCTGGAAGGGTGACATGGTGCACTAGTAAGTTGTTCTCCCTTTAGTATGGGTTTCCACTGGGTGGGACTGTGAAAGGTCATCGTCCGTTCCCTCCATACTTACCACTTTCCATCTTTATTCCTCTCATCTCCCCCTACCTTTGTTCGGGCATTTAGGACGGGTTGTACCTTGCCTTGTGGGAAGAATGGGCAAAAGGCCCAAAGGGTAAAAGTAGTTGGCAAGAGTTAAAAACCAATATTGAAACCTTTGAGATGCTTCGCCTAGGGATTCCCAAGAAAGCGGTAAAAGGCTTCTCAGTAAGAAAAGGGAACCAATAAAGATAAATAAACACTCAAGGTACTAGTTGATGGATAGGAGGTCTTATCACGAGTCGTCCTATTATGACCATGGGCATGTAGCGGTATGACACTACCACCTATCTGGTCACCAAACCAGGGTAGTGGCTCTTGGTGGCATAGACAAGAGAAAGGGGGTCTCAACACAAGCCAGCCTTCTCATCTCCGTGAAATGTTTGTGGATAACGCTATCACCTCTGGTCACCAAGTCGGGACAGTGTCCCTCAACTCTTCACTTGAAGCACAAACGCAAAAGATCAAAAGATAATAAAGCTAAGAGTAAAAGGCAGTAAGTGGGCTAGGAAACAATGGCATCTATGACAAGGTGCAAGTGAGTGTGTGTCTACAAATGAAAGATTTTGTCTTACTTATATTAGACTTATCCTATCAACTGAAGTGCCTATTGGCACAATAGGACCGACCTCACTTAGACATATTAATTGTTTATTATTATAATAATTAATATTAATATTAATTATCTTTTTACAGTTTATCTTTAGACACAATAAGATAGGGCCAACCTGTACCCTTTACACAATAACTAGGGTTACAGGTAGGTCTGACTCTTGAACAATATATAGCAAAGGATCTGATACACCCACTAGTGCTTATCCACTAGGGGCCACATCCATAGGGATGCCATAGACCTGAGTCATTGCATTACACAGATGAGCTAGGTCCTCACATGTGCACTTATGCTCATCCATAGTCACGTCTGCTCTACAGATCTGCTTTCCCACTGCCACTAACAGGAGGATCATCTGGAGTCTTCACATCAACTCTGTTGTTGTTCAAAGGAGGCCATCACATCATCTTCGTTCTTATTCTCATGATGATGTGCCCAGCGCTTTTCGGGATTTCCCTAACTCAACAGATCGCTCTTACATCGGATAATCATCTGGAGTTCTTCTCTCTCACGTCATGGAGGAGGCCATATACATTCCTAGCCTTTGTCCCAGGCTGGAACCACGAACCCTTTATTAGGGTCTTTCTCTCAGGTTTGTAAGTTGAGGGTAAGACTTCACATAGTTGCTATATTCCACATCTCACAGGTTGTAAGCTGGAGGATGTCTCCTATAGCTGCATTCATTAACAACGGCACCATAACCCAACAAGATAGAACCAAGACACTAGCAAGAAGGCTCCCAGCCAACAATTGGGAGAAAACCAAGGAGACAGCATTTCAAAACAGCAAGAGAAGAAGACACAAGAGGGTTGAGCCTTCAACCAGCCCTAGAAGAAACCCTCCAAGTAGGCCGCACCAAAACATAACTGAGCAAGAGTGGGCCGTACCAAAAACTCAGACCAAAGGAAGTGAGGGTGTGTGAATGTAATGTGAGAGTGAGGGGTGAGGTTCTGTTTATAGTATAGGAAGGTAGGTTAGGGTTTTCTAATTCAACCCTGTCTTTAGGATTAAGTCAAACCTCAATTAAAATAAAATAAATTAATAAAAGATAATTAATATTTTTAATTAATAAAAATATTAATTAAAAGTTAATTAAGTCAAAGTGACTAAAGAAGACCATCACCACATTAATCAAGAAGGGGAACGACGCTCAAGCAAGAGGAGGCTACATGACAAGGTCAAAGGGGTCTTCTTCAAAGGCAAACTGTCCACATAAGTGTCATGATAACTTATAAGCTTTTATCATCCCTGCATAAGAGGAAACATCAATGATGTGGTCATGTCCATCTTCGTAGTTGCTCCTAGGTCTCATGGACCATCTCGGGAGAGAAGAAGAAGAAGATCACACATCATCATACCTTGGTACTCAACCAAGAACCACCTGGTCCCAGACCAAGTTACCCCAGAACACATCTGGGGGCCCTAGAACACATCTAGGGTCTTATCCACCAAGGTTCAACCCAAGCATTAAGCAAGGATTCCATGGAACACATCCTGGGGCCCTAGAACAAATCTAGGAACTTATATCATCAACCACCAAGGAACACATCCAAGGATCAATCCAAGCACTGAGCAAGGATTCCCTGGAACACTTCTAGGAACTTCTATCATCAACCACCAAGGAACACATTCAAGGATCAATCCAAGCATCGAGCAAGGATTCCCTGGAACACATCCAAGGGCCCTAGAACACGTCATACCTTGTTAGAAATAAAGGGAAAAATATAACAACAATATTCTTTTAAATTTATTCACTACGTTAGATATAAATCAGCAAACAAAACACAAATTTCTGAAGTAGATCAATCACAGAAATTAAACAAATGATCTGAACATGTAGAAATCAAATCTAAGCTAAGTCTGAACATGAACAGCTCTTATTAGTAGTAAAACAATTCTGAACATTAGCAAGAATAGATCTGATAATTAGCAAAGTAAACTGAACATTACCTTGATCAAACAAAGAACAGATTTACCTTAGGAGTTAGTTGCTGTCCTCTTTCTGTATGCTCAGTAAAGGCTATAAAGGTCATGGATCAAACCCCCAAGGGTAGATCTCATCATGATCTAAGTGGACAGTGTGTCAAGAACTACTTAGGGTAAAAAATCAAAACCAATCAGCATTATAGAGAGCTGATATAAAAGCCCAATGACCAATCTAGAAGCTCAAAGAAACCCACTAACAGCCCTTAACAAAACTGATCAAGAAGGGACTGTTGCAACAAAATAGGTGACAACAGATCTAAGGCAAGAGGCAGTTTGAAGGTGGCAGCAACAACAATAAGGAGGCTGCAATAGGTGGCACCAGAAGAAGAGGGGCAGCAGCAGCAATAAAACCCCAACAGCAAACCCTCAAACAGCAAAATCAAGAAACTGTCCACAACAAATAGGGTTGATACAGTAACTAGGCAGCCTAAGATTAGGGTTGTCGTATCAGGCCCTAAAGACTGTGAAGTCAGCAGCACAAGGGCAGCAGTCAAGGAGAATACTAGAGGCAGCAAAAGAGAGCTCCAGCGGCAGCTTGAAAAGGTGCCAAAGACAACCTGGAGGCAGCGGCAGCCTATAGATTAACCAGCAGCAGTCTAGAGAGAAGCTAGGAGGAGGCCGTGGCACCTAAACAAGTAAGAGAGAGAGCTGCTACACATTTACACAGCAAGAGGGAAGGCCACGGCACCATAACCCAGAAAGGGAGAACCAAGACACTAGCAAGAAGGCTCCCAGCGAGCAATTGGGAGAAAACCAAGGAGACAGCACTTCAAAACAGCAATAGAAGAAGACACGAGAGGGTTGAGCCTTCAACCAGCCCTAAAAGAAACCCTCCAAGTAGGCCGCACCAAAACAGAACTGAGCAAGAGCAGGCCTTACCAAAAACTCAGACCAAAGGAAGTGAGGGTGTGTGAATATAATGTGAGAGTGAGGGGTGAGGTTCCTTTTATAGTATAGGAAGGTAGGTTAGGGTTTTCTAATTTAACCCTATCTTTAGGATTAAGTCAAACCTCAATAAAAATAAAATAAAATAAATTAATAAAAGATAATTAATAATTAATTAATATTTTTAACTAATAAAAATATTAATTAAAAGTCAATTAAGACAAAGTGACTAAAGAAGACCAGCACCACATTAATCAAGTAGGGGAACGAGGCTCAAGCAAGAGGAGGCTACATGACAAGGTCAAAGGGGTCTTCTTCAAAGGCAAACTGTCCACATAAGTCTCATGATAACTTATAAGCTTTTATCATCCCTGCATAAGAGGAAACATCAATGATGTGGTCATGTCCATCTTTGTAGCTGCTCCTAGGTCTCATGGACCATCCCGAGAAAGAAGAAGAAGAAGATCACACATCATCATACCTTGGTACTCAACCAAGAACCACCTGGTCCCAAACCAGGTTACCCCAGAACACATCTGGGGGCCCTAGAACACATCTAGGGTCTTATCCACCAAGGTACAAGACCAAGGATCAACCCAAGCGTTAAGCAAAGATTCCTTGGAACACATCCAGGGGCCCTAGAACACATCTAGGAACTTATATCATCAACCACCAAGGAACACATCCAAGGATCAATCCAAGCACCGAGAAAGTATTCCCCGGAACACATCTAGGGACTTATATCATCAACCACCAAGGAACACATCCAAGGATCAATCTAAGCATCAAGCAAGGATTCACTGAAACACATCCAGGGGCCCTAGAACACATCTAGGGACTTACTGCTTAGTCCTTGACCAAGAAC